>JARKHS020011183.1:0-187393 GCA_030143305.2 Amblyomma americanum | reverse complement strand
GTAAAAACGGCGCGGATGGGGCCTTTTATGCTGCACGTCTTGTAGAATGTCGTGTGATGTCCCCGTCGATGGATGATAAAGGTAATCAAACCAGCATTATTGCCGTTTATAATGAAGATCGGCAAGGCGATGAATTCCATGGCCGCTTTCTTAAGGATGGTGTGTCTGTCAATGAAAACATGCCGTTGTCGTTGCACCAATGGTGGAGAGCAGCAACTGAACTGTGAAAAATGGCCTGGTTGGAAGCATGTTCGTGGCGCAGCCTTTCCCACTGAAGTAAAAACGGCACGGATTGGGCCTTTTATGCTGCACGTCTTGTAGAATGTCGTGTGATGTCCCTGTCGATGGATGACATGGGTAATCAAACCAGGATTATTGTGGTTTATAATGAAGATCTGCAAGGCGGTGAATTCCATGGCCGCTTTCTTAAGGAGGGTGTCTGTCACCGAAAACATGCCGTTGTCGTTGCACCAATGGTGGAGAGCAGCAACTGAAGTGTGTAAATGGCCTTGGTGGAAGCATGTTCGTGCCGCAGCCTTTCCCACTGAAGTAAAAATGGCACGGATGGGGCCTTTTATGCTGCACGTCTTTTAGAATGTCGAGTGATGTCCCCGTCGATGGATGATATGGGTAACCAAACCAGGATCATTGCCGTTTGTAATGAAGATCTGAGAGGCGGTGAATTAAATGGCCACTTTCTTAAGGAGGGTGTGTCTGTCACCGATAACATGTCGTTGTCGTGGCACCAATGGTGGAGAGCAGCAACTGAATTATGAAAAATGGCCTGGTTGGAAGCATGTTCGTGGCGCAGCCTTTCCCACTGAAGTAAAAACGGCACGGATGGGGCCTTTTATGCTGCACGTCTTGTGGAATGTCGTGTGATGTCCCCGTATATGGATGACATGGGCAATCAAACCAGGATCATTGCCGTTTGTAATGAAGATCTGCAAGGCGGTGAATTCCATGGCCGCTTTGTTAAGGAGGGTGTGTCTGTCACCGAAAACATGCCGTTGTCGTTGCACCAATGGTGGAGACCAGCAACTGAAGTGTGAAAAATGGCCTTGGTGGAAGCATGTTCGTGCCGCAGCCTTTCCCACTGAAGTAAAAACGGCGCGGATGGGGCCTTTTATGCTGCACGTCTTGTAGAATGTCGTGTGATGTCCCTGTCGATGGATGACATGGGTAATCAAACAATGATTATTGTCGTTTATAATGAAGATCTGCAAGGCGGTGAATTCCATGGCCGCTTTCTTAAGGAGGGTGTGTCTGTCACCGAAAACATGTCGTTGTCGTTGCACCAATGATGGAGAGCAGCAACTGAAGTGTGAAAAATGGCCTTGGTGGAAGCATGTTCGTGCCGCAGCCTTTCCCACTGAAGTAAAAACAGCACGGATGGGGCGTTTTATGCTGCACGTCTTGTAGAATGTCGTGTGATGTCCCCGTCGATGGATGATATGGGTAACCAAACCAGGATTATTGCCGTTTGTAATGAAGATCAGCAAGGCGGTGAATTCCATGGCCGCTTTCTTAAGGAGGGTGTGTCTGTCACCGAAAACATGCCGTTGTCGTTGCACCAGTGGTAGAGAGCAGCAACTGAAGCGTGAAAAATGGCGTGGTTGGAAGCATGTTCGCGCCGCAGCCATTCCCACTGAAGTAAAAACGGCACGGATGGGGTTTTTATGCTGCACGTCTTGTAGAATGTCGTGTGATGTCCCCGTCGATGGATGATAAAGGTAATCAAACCAGCATTATTGCCGTTTATAATGAAGATCTGCAAGGCGATGAATTCCATGGCCGCCGCTTTCTTAAGGATGGTGTGTCTGTCACCGAAAACATGCCGTGGTCGTTGCACCAATGGTGGAGAGCAGCAACTGAAGTGTGAGAAATGGCCTGGTTGGAAGCATGTTCGTGCCGCACCCTTTCCCACTGAAGTAAAAGCGGCACGGATGAGGACTTTTACGCTGCACGTCTTCTAGAATGTCGTCTGATGTCCCCGTAGATGGATGATGTGGGTAATCAGACCAGGATCATTGCCGTTTGTAATGAAGATATGAGAGGCGGTGAATTCCATGGCCACTTTCTTAAGGAGGGTGTCTGTCACCGAAAACATGCCGTTGTCGTTGCACCAATGGTGGAGAGCAGCAACTGAAGTGTGAAAAATGGCCTTGGTGGAAGCATGTTCGTGCCGCAGCCTTTCCCACTGAAGTAAAAACGGCACGGATGGGGCCTTTTATGCTGCACGTCTTGTAGAATGTCGTGTGATGTCCCCGTCGATGCATGATATGAGTAACCAAACCAGGATCATTGCCGTTTGTAATGAAGATCTGAGAGGCGGTGAATTCCATGGCCGCTTTCTTAAGGAGGGTGTGTCTGTCACCGATAACATGCCGTTGTCGTTGCACCAATGGTGGAGAGCAGCAACCGAAGTATGAATAATGGCCTGGTTGGAAGCATGTTCGTGGCGCAGCCTTTCCCACTGAAGTATAAACGGCACGGATGGGGCCTTTTATGCTGCACGTCTTGTAGAATGTCGTGTGATGTCCCTGTCGATGGATGACATGGGTAATCAAACCATGATTATTGTCGTTTATAATGAAGATCTGCAAGGCGGTGAATTCCATGGCCGCTTTCTTAAAGAGGGTGTGTCTCTCACCGAAAACATGCCGTCGTCGTTGCACCAATTGTGGAGAGCAGCAGCTGATGTGTGAAAAATGGCCTGGTTGGAAGCATGTTCGTGCCGAGGCCTTTCCCACTGAAGTAAAAACGGCACGGATGAGGCCTTTTATGCTGCACGTCTTGTAGAATGTCGTGTGATGTCCCCGTCGATGGATGTTAAAGGTAATCAAACCAGGATTATTGCCGTTTATAATGAAGATCAGCAAGGCGGTGAATTCCCTGGCAGCTTTCTTAAGGAGGGCGTGTCAGTCACCGAAAACAAGCCGTAGTCGTTGCACCAATGGTGGAGATCAGCAGCTGAAGTGTGAAAAATGGCCCTGGTGGAAGCATGTTCGTGCCGCAGACTTTCCAACTGAAATAAAAACGGCACGGATGAAGCCTTTTATGCCGCACGTCTTGTAGAATGTCGTGTGATGTCCTCGTCTATGGATGACATGGGTAATCAAACCAGGATCATTGCCGTTTGTAATGAAGATCTGAGAGGCGGTGAATTCCATGGCCGCTTTCTTAAGGAGGGTGTCTGTCACCGAATACATGCCGTTGTCGTTGCACCAATGGTGGAGAGCAGCAACTGAAGTGTGAAAAATGGCCTTGGTGGAAGCATGTTCGTGCCGCAGCCTTTCCCACTGAAGTAAAAACTGCATGGATGGGGCGTTTTATGCTGCACGTCTTGTAGAATGTCGTGTGATGTCCCCGTTGATAGATGAAATGGGTAATCAAGCCAGGATTATTGCCGTTTATTATGAAGATCTGCAAGGCGTTGAATTCCATGGCCGCTTTCTTAAGGAGGGTGTCTCTGTCACAGAAAACATGCCGTTGTCGTTGCACCAGTGGTGGAGAGCAGCAACTGAAGCGTGAAAAATGGCCTGGTTGGAAGAAGGTTCGTGCCGCAGCCTTTCCCACTGAAGTAAAAACGGCACGGATGAGGCCTTTTATTCTGCATGTCTTGTAGAATGTCGTATGATGTCCCCGTCGATGGATGATATGGGTAATCAAACCAGGATTATTGCCGTTTATAATGAAGATCTGCAAGACGATGAATTCCATGGCAGCTTTCTTAAGGAGGGCGTGTCAGTCACCGAAAACATGCCGTAGTCGTTGCACCAATGGTGGAGATCAGCAACTGAAGTGTGAAAAATGGCCCTGGTGAAAGCATGTTCGTGCCGCAGACTTTCCAACTGAAATAAAAACGGCACGGATGAAGCCTTTTATGCCGCACGTCTTGTAGAATGTCGTGTGATGTCCTCGTCTATGAATGACATGGGTAATCAAACCAGGATCAATGCCGTTTGTAATGAAGATCTGAGAGGCGGTGAATTCTATGACCGCTTTCTTAAGGAGGGTGTCTGTCACCGAAAACATGCCGTTGTCGTTGCACCAATGGTGGAGAGCAGCAACTGAAGTGTGAAAAATGGCCTTGGTGGAAGCATGTTCGTGCCACAGCTTTTCCCACTGAAGTAAAAACGGCACGGATGCGTCCTTTTATGCTGCACGTCTTGTAGAATGTCGTGTGATGTCCCCTTTGATAGATGAAATGGGTAATCAAGCCAGGATTATTGCCGTTTATTATGAAGATCTGCAAGGCGTTGAATTCCATGGCCGCTTTCTTAAGGAGGGTGTGTCTGTCACAGAAAACATGCCGTTGTCGTTGCACCAATGGTGGAGGGCAGCAACTGAAGTATGAAAAATGGCCTGGTTGGAAGCATGTTCGGGGCGCAGCCTTTCCCACTGAAGTAAAAACGGCACGGATGGGGTCTTTTATGCTGCACGTCTTGTAGAAAGTCGTGTGATGTCCCTGTCGATGGATGACATGGGTAATCAAACCATGATTATTGTCGTTTATAATGAAGATCTGCAAGGCGGTGAATTCCATGGCCGCTTTCTTAAGGAGGGTGTGTCTGTCACCGAAAACATGCCGTTGTCGTTGCACCAATGTTGGAGATCAGCAGCTGAAGTGTGAAAAATGGCCTGGTTGGAAGCATGTTCGTGGCGCAGCCTTTCCCACTGAAGTAAAAACGGCACGGATAGGGCCTTTTATGCTGCTCGTCTTGTAGAATGTCGTGCGATGTCCCCGTATATGGATGAAATGGGCAATAAAACCAGGATCATTGCCGTTTGTAATGAAGATATGAGAGGCGGTGAATTCCATGGCCGCTTTCTTAAGGAGGGTGTCTGTCACCGAATACATGCCGTTGTTGTTGCACCAATGGTGGAGAGCAGCAACTGAAGTGTGAAAAATGGCCTTGGTGGAAGCATGTTCGTGCCGCAGCCTTTCCCACTGAAGTAAAAACTGCATGGATGGGGCGTTTTATGCTGCACGTCTTGTAGAATGTCGTGTGATGTCCCCGTCGATGGATGATATGGGTAACAAAACCAGGATAATTGCCGTTTGTAATGAAGATCAGCAAGGCGGTGAATTCCATGGCCGCTTTCTTAAGGAGGGCGTGTCAGTCACCGAAAACATGCCGTAGTCGTTGCACCAATGGTGGAGATCAGCAACTGAAGTGTGAAAAATGGCCTTGGTGGAAGCATGTTCGTGCCGCAGACTCCAACTGAAGTAAAAACGGCACGGATGAAGCCTTTTATGCCGCACGTTTTGTAGAATGTCGTGTGATGTCCTCGTCTATGGATGACATGGGTAATCAAACCAGGATCATTGCCGTTTGTAATGAAGATCTGAGAGGCGGTGAATTCTATGGCCGCTTTCTTAAGGAGGGTGTCTGTCACCGAAAACATGCCGTTGTCGTTGCACCAATGGTGGAGAGCAGCAACTGAAGTGTGAAAAATGGCCTTGGTGGAAGCATGTTCGTGCCACAGCTTTTCCCACTGAAGTAAAAACGGCACGGATGCGGCCTTTTATGCAGCACGTCTTGTAGAATGTCGTGTGGTGTCCCCGTCGATGGATGATAAAGGTAATCAAACCAGGATTATTACCGTTTATAATGAAGAACTGCAAGGCGGTGAATTCTATTGCCGCTTTATTAAGGAGGGTGTGTCTGTCACCGAAAACATGCCATTGTCGTTGCACTAATGGTGGAGAGCAGCAACTGAAGTGTGAAAAATGGCCTGGTTGGAAGCATGTTCGTGGCGCAGCTTTTCCCACTGAAGTAAAAACGGCACGGATGGGGCCTTTTATGCTGCACGTCTTGTAGCATGTCGTGTGATGTCCCCGTCGATGGATGGTATTGGTAATCAAACCAGCATTATTGCCGTTTATAAGGAAGATCTGCAAGGCGGTGAATTCCGTGGCCGCTTTCTTAAGGAGGGTGTGTCTGCCACCGAAAACAAGCCGTAGTCGTTGCACCAATGGTGGAGATCAGCAACTGAAGTGTGAAAAATGGCCTTGGTGGAAGCATGATCGTGCCGCAGACTTTCCAACTGAAGTAAAAACGGCACGGATGGGGCCTTTTATGCTGCACGTCTTGTAGAATGTCGTGTGATGTCCCCGTCTATGGATGACATGGGTAATCAAACCAGGATCAATGCCGTTTGTAATGAAGATCTGAGAGGCGGTGGATTCCATGTCCGCTTTTTTAAGGAGGTTGTGTCTGTCACCGATAACATGCCGTTGTCGTTGCACCAATGGTGGAGAGCAGCAACTGAAGTGTGAAAAATGGCCTGGTTGAAAGGATGTTCATGCCGCACGCTTTCCCACTGAAGTAAAAACGGCACGGATGAGGACTTTTATGCTGCACGTTTTGTAGAATGTAGTCTGATGTCCCCGTCGATGGATGATATGGGTAATCAAACCAGAAATTATTGCCGTTTATAATGAAGATAGGCAAGGCGGTGAATTCAATGGCCGCTTTCTTAAGGAGGGTGTCTGTCACCGAAAACATGCCGTTGTCGTTGCACCAATGGTGGAGAGCAGCAACTGAAGTGTGAAAAATGGCCTTGGTGGAAGCATGTTCGTGCCGCAGCCTTTCCCACTGAAGTAAAAACGGCACGAATGGGGCCTTTTATGCTGCACGTCTTTTAGAATGTCGAGTGATGTCCCCGTCGATGGATGATATGGGTAACCAAACCAGGATCATTGCCGTTTGTAATGAAAATCTGAGAGGCGGTGAATTCCATGGCCACTTTCTTAAGGAGGGTGTGTCTGTCACCGATAACATGTCGTTGTCGTGGCACCAATGGTGGAGAGCAGCAACTGAAGTGTGAAAAATGGCCTTGGTGGAAGCACGTTCGTGCCGCAGCCTTTCCCACTGAAGTAAAAACGGCTCGGATGCGGCCTTTTATGCTGCACGTCTTGTAGAATGTCGTGTGATGTCCCCGTATATGGATGACATGGGCAATCAAACCAGGATCATTGCCGTTTTTAATGAAGATCTGAGAGGCGATGAATTCCATGGCCGCTTTCTTAAGGAGGGTGTGTCTGTCACCGAAAACATGCCGTTGTCGTTGCCCCAGTGGTAGAGAGCAGCAACTGAAGCGTGAAAAATGGCCTGGTTTGAAGCATGTTCGCGCCGCAGCCTTTCCCACTGAAGTAAAAACGGCACGGATGGGGTTTTTTATGCTGCACGTCTTGTAGAATGTCGTGTGATGTCCCCGTCGATGGATGATAAATGTAATCAAACCAGCTATATTGCCGTTTATAATGAAGATCTGCAAGGCGATGAATTCCATGGCCGCTTTCTTAAGGATGGTGTGTCTCTCAACGAAAACATGCCGTTGTCGTGGCACCAATGGTGGAGAGCAGCCACTGAACTGTGAAAAATGGCCTTTTTGGAAGCATGTTCGTGGCGCAGCCTTTCCCACTGAAGTAAAAACGGCACGGATTGGGCCTTTTATGCTGCACGTCTTGTAGAATGTCGTGTGATGTCCCTGTCGATGGATGACATGGGTAATCAAACCAGGATTATTGTCGTTTATAATGAAGATCTGCAAGGCGGTGAATTCCATGGCCGCTTTCTTAAGGAGGGTGTCTGTCACCGAAAACATGCCGTTGTCGTTGCACCAATGGTGGAGAGCAGCAACTGAAGTGTGAAAAATGGCCTTGGCGGAAGCATGTTCGTGCCGCAGCCTTTCCCACTGAAGTAAAAACGCCACGGATGGGGCCTTTTATGCTGCACGTCTTTTAGAATGTCGATTGATGTCCCCGTCGATGGATGATATGGGTAACCAAACCAGGATCATTGTCGTTTATAATGAAGATCTGCAAGGCGGTGAATTCCATGGCCGCTTTCTTAAGGAGGGTGTGTCTGTCACCGAAAACATGTCGTTGTCGTTGCACCAGTGATGGAGAGCAGCAGCTGAAGTGTGAAAAATGGCCTGGTTGGAAGCATGTTCGTGCCGCAGTCTTTCCCACTGAAATAAAAACGGCACGGATGCGGCCTTTTATGCTGCACGTCTTGTAGAATGTCGTGTGATGTCCCCGTATATGGATGACATGGGCAATCAAACCAGGATCATTGCCGTTTGTAATGAAGATCTGAGAGGCGGTGAATTCCATGGCCGCTTTCTTAAGGAGGGTGTGTCTGTCACCGAAAACATGCCGTTGTCGTTGCACCAGTGGTAGAGAGTAGCAACTGAAGCGTTAAAAATGGCGTGGTTGGAAGCATGTTCGTGCCGCACCCTTTCCCACTGAAGTAAAAACGGCACGGATGGGGTTTTTATGCTGGACGTCTTGTAGAATGTCGTGTGATGTCCCCGTCGATGGATGATAAAGGTAATCAAACCAGAATTATTGCCGTTTATAATGAAGATCTGCAAGGCGATGAATTCCATGGCCGCCGCTTTCTTAAGGATGGTGTGTCTGTCACCGAAAACATGCCGTTGTCGTTGCACCAATGGTGGAGAGCAGCAACTGAAGTGTGAGAAATGGCCTGGTTGGAAGCATGTTCGTGCCGCACCCTTTCCCACTGAAGTAAAAGCGGCACGGATGAGGACTTTTACGCTGCACGTCTTCTAGAATGTCGTCTGATGTCCCCGTAGATGGATGATGTGGGTAATCAGACCAGGATCATTGCCGTTTGTAATGAAGATATGAGAGGCGGTGAATTCCATGGCCACTTTCTTAAGGAGGGTGTCTGTCACCGAAAACATGCCGTTGTCGTTGCACCAATGGTGGAGAGCAGCAACTGAAGTGTGAAAAATGGCCTTGGTGGAAGCATGTTCGTGCCGCAGCCTTTCCCACTGAAGTAAAAACGGCACGGATGGGGCCTTTTATGCTGCACGTCTTGTAGAATGTCGTGTGATGTCCCCGTCGATGCATGATATGAGTAACCAAACCAGGATCATTGCCGTTTGTAATGAAGATCTGAGAGGCGGTGAATTCCATGGCCGCTTTCTTAAAGAGGGTGTGTCTGTCACCGATAACATGCCGTTGTCGTTGCACCAATGGTGGAGAGCAGCAACCGAAGTATGAATAATGGCCTGGTTGGAAGCATGTTCGTGGCGCAGCCTTTCCCACTGAAGTATAAACGGCACGGATAGGGCCTTTTATGCTGCACGTCTTGTAGAAAGTCGTGTGATGTCCCTGTCGATGGATGACATGGGTAATCAAACCATGATTATTGTCGTTTATAATGAAGATCTGCAAGGCGGTGAATTCCATGGCCGCTTTCTTAAGGAGGGTGTGTCTGTCACCGAAAACATGCCGTTGTCGTTGCACCAATGTTGGAGAGCAGCAGCTGAAGTGTGAAAAATGGCCTGGTTGGAAGCATGATCGTGCCGCAGCCTTTCCCACTGAAGTAAAAACGGCACGGATGCGTCCTTTTATGCTGCACGTCTTGTAGAATGTCGTGTGATGTCCCCGTTGATAGATGAAATGGGTAATCAAGCCAGGATTATTGCCGTTTATTATGAAGATCTGCAAGGCGTTGAATTCCATGGCCGCTTTCTTAAGGAGGGTGTGTCTGCCACCGAAAACAAGCCGTAGTCGTTGCACCAATGGTGGAGGACAGCAACCGAAGTATGAATAATGGCCTGGTTGGAAGCATGTTCGTGGCGCAGCCTTTCCCACTGAAGTAAAAACGGCACGGATGGGGCCTTTTATGCTGCACGTCTTGTAGAAAGTCGTGTGATGTCTCTGTCGATGGATGACATGGGTAATCAAACCATGATTATTGTCGTTTATAATGAAGATCTGCAAGGCGGTGAATTCCATGGCCGCTTTCTTAAGGAGGGTGTGTCTGTCACCGAAAACATGCCGTTGTCGTTGCACCAATGTTGGAGAGCAGCAGCTGAAGTGTGAAAAATGGCCTGGTTGGAAGCATGTTCGTGGCGCAGCCTTTCCCACTGAAGTAAAAACGGCACGGATAGGGCCTTTTATGCTGCTCGTCTTGTAGAATGTCGTGCGATGTCCCCGTATATGGATGAAATGGGCAATAAAACCAGGATCATTGCCGTTTGTAATGAAGATATGAGAGGCGGTGAATTCCATGGCCGCTTTCTTAAGGAGGGTGTCTGTCACCGAATACATGCCGTTGTCGTTGCACCAATGGTGGAGAGCAGCAACTGAAGTGTGAAAAATGGCCTTGGTGGAAGCATGTTCGTGCCGCAGCCTTTCCCACTGAAGTAAAAACTGCATGGATGGGGCGTTTTATGCTGCACGTCTTGTAGAATGTCGTGTGATGTCCCCGTCGATGGATGATATGGGTAACAAAACCAGGATAATTGCCGTTTGTAATGAAGATCAGCAAGGCGGTGAATTCCATGGCCGCTTTCTTAGGGAGGGCGTGTCAGTCACCGAAAACATGCCGTAGTCGTTGCACCAATGGTGGAGATCAGCAACTGAAGTGTGAAAAATGGCCTTGGTGGAAGCATGTTCGTGCCGCAGACTCCAACTGAAGTAAAAACGGCACGGATGAAGCCTTTTATGCCGCACGTTTTGTAGAATGTCGTGTGATGTCCTCGTCTATGGATGACATGGGTAATCAAACCAGGATCATTGCCGTTTGTAATGAAGATCTGAGAGGCGGTGAATTCTATGGCCGCTTTCTTAAGGAGGGTGTCTGTCACCGAAAACATGCTGTTGTCGTTGCACCAATGGCGGAGAGCAGCAACTGAAGTGTGAAAAATGGCCTTGGTGGAAGCATGTTCGTGCCACAGCTTTTCCCACTGAAGTAAAAACGGCACGGATGCGGCCTTTTATGCTGCACGTCTTGTAGAATGTCGTGTGATGTCCCCGTTGATAGATGAAATGGGTAATCAAGCCAGGATTATTGCCGTTTATAATGAAGATCTGCAAGGCGGTGAATTCCATGGCCGCTTTCTTAAGGAGGGTGTGTCTGTCACCAAAAAAATGCCTTTGTCGTTGCACCAGTGGTGGAGAGCAGCAACTGAAGTGTGAAAAATGGCCTGGCTGGAAGCATGTTCGTGCCGCAGCCCTTCCCACTGAAGTAAAAACGGCACGGATGGGGCCTTTTATGCTGCACGTCTTGTAGAATGTCGTGTGATGTCCCCGTCGATGGATGATATTGGTAATCAAACCAGCATTATTGCCGTTTATAAGGAAGATCTGCAAGGCGGTGAATTCCGTGGCCGCTTTCTTAAGGAGGGTTTGTCTGCCACCGAAAACAAGCCGTAGTCGTTGTACCAATGGTGGAGATCAGCAACTGAAGTGTGAAAAATGGCCTTGGTGGAAGCATGATCGTGCCGCAGACTTTCCAACTGAAGTAAAAACGGCACGGATGGGGCCTTTTATGCTGCACGTCTTGTAGAATGTCGTGTGATGTCCCCGTCTATGGATGACATGGGTAATCAAACCAGGATCAATGCCGTTTGTAATGAAGATCTGAGAGGCGGTGAATTCCATGTCCGCTTTTTTAAGGAGGTTGTGTCTGTCACCGATAACATGCCGTTGTCGTTGCACCAATGGTGGAGAGCAGCAACTGAAGTGTGAAAAATGGCCTGGTTGAAAGGATGTTCGTGCCGCACGCTTTCCCACTGAAGTAAAAACGGCACGGATGAGGACTTTTATGCTGCACGTCTTGTAGAATGTAGTCTGATGTCCCCGTCGATGGATGATATGGGTAATCAAACCAGAAATTAATTATATCGTTTATAATGAAGATAGGCAAGGCGGTGAATTCAATGGCCGCTTTCTTAAGGAGGGTGTCTGTCACCGAAAACATGCCGTTGTCGTTGCACCAATGGTGGAGAGCAGCAACTGAAGTGTGAAAAATGGCCTTGGTGGAAGCATGTTCGTGCCGCAGCCTTTCCCACTGAAGTAAAAACGGCACGAATGGGGCCTTTTATGCTGCACGTCTTTTAGAATGTCGAGTGATGTCCCCGTCGATGGATGATATGGGTAACCAAACCAGGATCATTGCCGTTTGTAATGCAGATCTGAGAGGCGGTGAATTCCATGGCCACTTTCTTAAGGAGGGTGTGTCTGTCACCGATAACATGTCGTTGTCGTGGCACCAATGGTGGAGAGCAGCAACTGAAGTATGAAAAATGGCCTGGTTGGAAGCATGTTCGTGGCGCAGCCTTTCCCACTTAAGTAAAAACGGAACGGATGGGGCCTTTTATGCTGCACGTCTTGTAGAATGTTGTGTGATGTCCCCGTATATGGATGACATGGGCAATCAAACCAGGATCATTGCCGTTTGTAATGAAGATCTGCAAGGCGGTGAATTCCATGGCCGCTTTCTTAAGGAGGGTTTGTCTGCCACCGAAAACAAGCCGTAGTCGTTGCACCAATGGTGGAGATCAGCAACTGAAGTGTGAAAAATGGCCTTGGTGGAAGCACGTTCGTGCCGCAGCCTTTCTTACTGAAGTAAAAACGGCTCGGATGCGGCCTTTTATGCTGCATGTCTTGTAGAATGTCGTGTGATGTCCCCGTATATGGATGACATGGGCAATCAAACCAGGATCATTGCCGTTTTAATTGAAGATCTGAGAGGCGATGAATTCCATGGCCGCTTTCTTAAGGAGGGTGTGTCTGTCACCGAAAACCTGCCGTTGTCGTTGCACCAGTGGTAGAGAGCAGCAACTGAAGCGTGAAAAATGGCCTGGTTGGAAGCATGTTCGCGCCGCAGCCTTTCCCACTGAAGTAAAAACAGCACGGATGGGGTTTTTTATGCTGCACGTCTTGTAGAATGTCGTGTGATGTCCCCGTCGATGGATGATAAAGGTAATCAAACCAGGATTATAGTCGTTTATAATGAAGATCTGCAAGGCGGTGAATTCCATGGCCGCTTTCTTAAGGAGGGTGTCTGTCACCGAAAACATGCCGTTGTCGTTGCACCAATGGTGGAGAGCAGCAACTGAAGTGTGAAAAATGGCCTTGGTGGAAGCATGTTCGTGCCGCAGCCTTTCCCACTGAAGTAAAAACGGCACGGATGGGGCCTTTTATGCTGCACGTCTTTTAGTATGTCGAGTGATGTCCCCGTCGATGGATGTTAAAGGTAATCAAACCAGGATTATTGCCGTTTATAATGAAGATCAGCAAGGCGGTGAATTCCCTGGCAGCTTTCTTAAGGAGGGCGTGTCAGTCACCGAAAACAAGCCGTAGTCGTTGCACCAATGGTGGAGATCAGCAGCTGAAGTGTGAAAAATGGCCCTGGTGGAAGCATGTTCGTGCCGCAGACTTTCCAACTGAAATAAAAACGGCACGGATGAAGCCTTTTATGCCGCACGTCTTGTAGAATGTCGTGTGATGTCCTCGTCTATGGATGACATGGGTAATCAAACCAGGATCATTGCCGTTTGTAATGAAGATCTGAGAGGCGGTGAATTCCATGGCCGCTTTCTTAAGGAGGGTGTCTGTCACCGAATACATGCCGTTGTCGTTGCACCAATGGTGGAGAGCAGCAACTGAAGTGTGAAAAATGGCCTTGGTGGAAGCATGTTCGTGCCGCAGCCTTTCCCACTGAAGTAAAAACTGCATGGATGGGGCGTTTTATGCTGCACGTCTTGTAGAATGTCGTGTGATGTCCCCGTTGATAGATGAAATGGGTAATCAAGCCAGGATTATTGCCGTTTATTATGAAGATCTGCAAGGCGTTGAATTCCATGGCCGCTTTCTTAAGGAGGGTGTCTCTGTCACAGAAAACATGCCGTTGTCGTTGCACCAGTGGTGGAGAGCAGCAACTGAAGCGTGAAAAATGGCCTGGTTGGAAGAAGGTTCGTGCCGCAGCCTTTCCCACTGAAGTAAAAACGGCACGGATGAGGCCTTTTATTCTGCATGTCTTGTAGAATGTCGTATGATGTCCCCGTCGATGGATGATATGGGTAATCAAACCAGGATTATTGCCGTTTATAATGAAGATCTGCAAGACGATGAATTCCATGGCAGCTTTCTTAAGGAGGGCGTGTCAGTCACCGAAAACATGCCGTAGTCGTTGCACCAATGGTGGAGATCAGCAACTGAAGTGTGAAAAATGGCCCTGGTGAAAGCATGTTCGTGCCGCAGACTTTCCAACTGAAATAAAAACGGCACGGATGAAGCCTTTTATGCCGCACGTCTTGTAGAATGTCGTGTGATGTCCTCGTCTATGAATGACATGGGTAATCAAACCAGGATCAATGCCGTTTGTAATGAAGATCTGAGAGGCGGTGAATTCTATGACCGCTTTCTTAAGGAGGGTGTCTGTCACCGAAAACATGCCGTTGTCGTTGCACCAATGGTGGAGAGCAGCAACTGAAGTGTGAAAAATGGCCTTGGTGGAAGCATGTTCGTGCCACAGCTTTTCCCACTGAAGTAAAAACGGCACGGATGCGTCCTTTTATGCTGCACGTCTTGTAGAATGTCGTGTGATGTCCCCTTTGATAGATGAAATGGGTAATCAAGCCAGGATTATTGCCGTTTATTATGAAGATCTGCAAGGCGTTGAATTCCATGGCCGCTTTCTTAAGGAGGGTGTGTCTGTCACAGAAAACATGCCGTTGTCGTTGCACCAATGGTGGAGGGCAGCAACTGAAGTATGAAAAATGGCCTGGTTGGAAGCATGTTCGGGGCGCAGCCTTTCCCACTGAAGTAAAAACGGCACGGATGGGGTCTTTTATGCTGCACGTCTTGTAGAAAGTCGTGTGATGTCCCTGTCGATGGATGACATGGGTAATCAAACCATGATTATTGTCGTTTATAATGAAGATCTGCAAGGCGGTGAATTCCATGGCCGCTTTCTTAAGGAGGGTGTGTCTGTCACCGAAAACATGCCGTTGTCGTTGCACCAATGTTGGAGATCAGCAGCTGAAGTGTGAAAAATGGCCTGGTTGGAAGCATGTTCGTGGCGCAGCCTTTCCCACTGAAGTAAAAACGGCACGGATAGGGCCTTTTATGCTGCTCGTCTTGTAGAATGTCGTGCGATGTCCCCGTATATGGATGAAATGGGCAATAAAACCAGGATCATTGCCGTTTGTAATGAAGATATGAGAGGCGGTGAATTCCATGGCCGCTTTCTTAAGGAGGGTGTCTGTCACCGAATACATGCCGTTGTTGTTGCACCAATGGTGGAGAGCAGCAACTGAAGTGTGAAAAATGGCCTTGGTGGAAGCATGTTCGTGCCGCAGCCTTTCCCACTGAAGTAAAAACTGCATGGATGGGGCGTTTTATGCTGCACGTCTTGTAGAATGTCGTGTGATGTCCCCGTCGATGGATGATATGGGTAACAAAACCAGGATAATTGCCGTTTGTAATGAAGATCAGCAAGGCGGTGAATTCCATGGCCGCTTTCTTAAGGAGGGCGTGTCAGTCACCGAAAACATGCCGTAGTCGTTGCACCAATGGTGGAGATCAGCAACTGAAGTGTGAAAAATGGCCTTGGTGGAAGCATGTTCGTGCCGCAGACTCCAACTGAAGTAAAAACGGCACGGATGAAGCCTTTTATGCCGCACGTTTTGTAGAATGTCGTGTGATGTCCTCGTCTATGGATGACATGGGTAATCAAACCAGGATCATTGCCGTTTGTAATGAAGATCTGAGAGGCGGTGAATTCTATGGCCGCTTTCTTAAGGAGGGTGTCTGTCACCGAAAACATGCCGTTGTCGTTGCACCAATGGTGGAGAGCAGCAACTGAAGTGTGAAAAATGGCCTTGGTGGAAGCATGTTCGTGCCACAGCTTTTCCCACTGAAGTAAAAACGGCACGGATGCGGCCTTTTATGCAGCACGTCTTGTAGAATGTCGTGTGGTGTCCCCGTCGATGGATGATAAAGGTAATCAAACCAGGATTATTACCGTTTATAATGAAGAACTGCAAGGCGGTGAATTCTATTGCCGCTTTATTAAGGAGGGTGTGTCTGTCACCGAAAACATGCCATTGTCGTTGCACTAATGGTGGAGAGCAGCAACTGAAGTGTGAAAAATGGCCTGGTTGGAAGCATGTTCGTGGCGCAGCTTTTCCCACTGAAGTAAAAACGGCACGGATGGGGCCTTTTATGCTGCACGTCTTGTAGCATGTCGTGTGATGTCCCCGTCGATGGATGGTATTGGTAATCAAACCAGCATTATTGCCGTTTATAAGGAAGATCTGCAAGGCGGTGAATTCCGTGGCCGCTTTCTTAAGGAGGGTGTGTCTGCCACCGAAAACAAGCCGTAGTCGTTGCACCAATGGTGGAGATCAGCAACTGAAGTGTGAAAAATGGCCTTGGTGGAAGCATGATCGTGCCGCAGACTTTCCAACTGAAGTAAAAACGGCACGGATGGGGCCTTTTATGCTGCACGTCTTGTAGAATGTCGTGTGATGTCCCCGTCTATGGATGACATGGGTAATCAAACCAGGATCAATGCCGTTTGTAATGAAGATCTGAGAGGCGGTGGATTCCATGTCCGCTTTTTTAAGGAGGTTGTGTCTGTCACCGATAACATGCCGTTGTCGTTGCACCAATGGTGGAGAGCAGCAACTGAAGTGTGAAAAATGGCCTGGTTGAAAGGATGTTCATGCCGCACGCTTTCCCACTGAAGTAAAAACGGCACGGATGAGGACTTTTATGCTGCACGTTTTGTAGAATGTAGTCTGATGTCCCCGTCGATGGATGATATGGGTAATCAAACCAGAAATTATTGCCGTTTATAATGAAGATAGGCAAGGCGGTGAATTCAATGGCCGCTTTCTTAAGGAGGGTGTCTGTCACCGAAAACATGCCGTTGTCGTTGCACCAATGGTGGAGAGCAGCAACTGAAGTGTGAAAAATGGCCTTGGTGGAAGCATGTTCGTGCCGCAGCCTTTCCCACTGAAGTAAAAACGGCACGAATGGGGCCTTTTATGCTGCACGTCTTTTAGAATGTCGAGTGATGTCCCCGTCGATGGATGATATGGGTAACCAAACCAGGATCATTGCCGTTTGTAATGAAAATCTGAGAGGCGGTGAATTCCATGGCCACTTTCTTAAGGAGGGTGTGTCTGTCACCGATAACATGTCGTTGTCGTGGCACCAATGGTGGAGAGCAGCAACTGAAGTGTGAAAAATGGCCTTGGTGGAAGCACGTTCGTGCCGCAGCCTTTCCCACTGAAGTAAAAACGGCTCGGATGCGGCCTTTTATGCTGCACGTCTTGTAGAATGTCGTGTGATGTCCCCGTATATGGATGACATGGGCAATCAAACCAGGATCATTGCCGTTTTTAATGAAGATCTGAGAGGCGATGAATTCCATGGCCGCTTTCTTAAGGAGGGTGTGTCTGTCACCGAAAACATGCCGTTGTCGTTGCCCCAGTGGTAGAGAGCAGCAACTGAAGCGTGAAAAATGGCCTGGTTTGAAGCATGTTCGCGCCGCAGCCTTTCCCACTGAAGTAAAAACGGCACGGATGGGGTTTTTTATGCTGCACGTCTTGTAGAATGTCGTGTGATGTCCCCGTCGATGGATGATAAATGTAATCAAACCAGCTATATTGCCGTTTATAATGAAGATCTGCAAGGCGATGAATTCCATGGCCGCTTTCTTAAGGATGGTGTGTCTCTCAACGAAAACATGCCGTTGTCGTGGCACCAATGGTGGAGAGCAGCCACTGAACTGTGAAAAATGGCCTTTTTGGAAGCATGTTCGTGGCGCAGCCTTTCCCACTGAAGTAAAAACGGCACGGATTGGGCCTTTTATGCTGCACGTCTTGTAGAATGTCGTGTGATGTCCCTGTCGATGGATGACATGGGTAATCAAACCAGGATTATTGTCGTTTATAATGAAGATCTGCAAGGCGGTGAATTCCATGGCCGCTTTCTTAAGGAGGGTGTCTGTCACCGAAAACATGCCGTTGTCGTTGCACCAATGGTGGAGAGCAGCAACTGAAGTGTGAAAAATGGCCTTGGCGGAAGCATGTTCGTGCCGCAGCCTTTCCCACTGAAGTAAAAACGCCACGGATGGGGCCTTTTATGCTGCACGTCTTTTAGAATGTCGATTGATGTCCCCGTCGATGGATGATATGGGTAACCAAACCAGGATCATTGTCGTTTATAATGAAGATCTGCAAGGCGGTGAATTCCATGGCCGCTTTCTTAAGGAGGGTGTGTCTGTCACCGAAAACATGTCGTTGTCGTTGCACCAGTGATGGAGAGCAGCAGCTGAAGTGTGAAAAATGGCCTGGTTGGAAGCATGTTCGTGCCGCAGTCTTTCCCACTGAAATAAAAACGGCACGGATGCGGCCTTTTATGCTGCACGTCTTGTAGAATGTCGTGTGATGTCCCCGTATATGGATGACATGGGCAATCAAACCAGGATCATTGCCGTTTGTAATGAAGATCTGAGAGGCGGTGAATTCCATGGCCGCTTTCTTAAGGAGGGTGTGTCTGTCACCGAAAACATGCCGTTGTCGTTGCACCAGTGGTAGAGAGTAGCAACTGAAGCGTTAAAAATGGCGTGGTTGGAAGCATGTTCGTGCCGCACCCTTTCCCACTGAAGTAAAAACGGCACGGATGGGGTTTTTATGCTGGACGTCTTGTAGAATGTCGTGTGATGTCCCCGTCGATGGATGATAAAGGTAATCAAACCAGAATTATTGCCGTTTATAATGAAGATCTGCAAGGCGATGAATTCCATGGCCGCCGCTTTCTTAAGGATGGTGTGTCTGTCACCGAAAACATGCCGTTGTCGTTGCACCAATGGTGGAGAGCAGCAACTGAAGTGTGAGAAATGGCCTGGTTGGAAGCATGTTCGTGCCGCACCCTT
Source organism: Amblyomma americanum (assembly GCA_030143305.2). Classification (NCBI taxonomy): domain Eukaryota; kingdom Metazoa; phylum Arthropoda; class Arachnida; order Ixodida; family Ixodidae; genus Amblyomma; species Amblyomma americanum. The sequence continues at coordinate 168,668 of JARKHS020011183.1, read as the reverse complement.
TCCCACTGAAGTAAAAGCGGCACGGATGAGGACTTTTACGCTGCACGTCTTCTAGAATGTCGTCTGATGTCCCCGTAGATGGATGATGTGGGTAATCAGACCAGGATCATTGCCGTTTGTAATGAAGATATGAGAGGCGGTGAATTCCATGGCCACTTTCTTAAGGAGGGTGTCTGTCACCGAAAACATGCCGTTGTCGTTGCACCAATGGTGGAGAGCAGCAACTGAAGTGTGAAAAATGGCCTTGGTGGAAGCATGTTCGTGCCGCAGCCTTTCCCACTGAAGTAAAAACGGCACGGATGGGGCCTTTTATGCTGCACGTCTTGTAGAATGTCGTGTGATGTCCCCGTCGATGCATGATATGAGTAACCAAACCAGGATCATTGCCGTTTGTAATGAAGATCTGAGAGGCGGTGAATTCCATGGCCGCTTTCTTAAAGAGGGTGTGTCTGTCACCGATAACATGCCGTTGTCGTTGCACCAATGGTGGAGAGCAGCAACCGAAGTATGAATAATGGCCTGGTTGGAAGCATGTTCGTGGCGCAGCCTTTCCCACTGAAGTATAAACGGCACGGATAGGGCCTTTTATGCTGCACGTCTTGTAGAAAGTCGTGTGATGTCCCTGTCGATGGATGACATGGGTAATCAAACCATGATTATTGTCGTTTATAATGAAGATCTGCAAGGCGGTGAATTCCATGGCCGCTTTCTTAAGGAGGGTGTGTCTGTCACCGAAAACATGCCGTTGTCGTTGCACCAATGTTGGAGAGCAGCAGCTGAAGTGTGAAAAATGGCCTGGTTGGAAGCATGATCGTGCCGCAGCCTTTCCCACTGAAGTAAAAACGGCACGGATGCGTCCTTTTATGCTGCACGTCTTGTAGAATGTCGTGTGATGTCCCCGTTGATAGATGAAATGGGTAATCAAGCCAGGATTATTGCCGTTTATTATGAAGATCTGCAAGGCGTTGAATTCCATGGCCGCTTTCTTAAGGAGGGTGTGTCTGCCACCGAAAACAAGCCGTAGTCGTTGCACCAATGGTGGAGGACAGCAACCGAAGTATGAATAATGGCCTGGTTGGAAGCATGTTCGTGGCGCAGCCTTTCCCACTGAAGTAAAAACGGCACGGATGGGGCCTTTTATGCTGCACGTCTTGTAGAAAGTCGTGTGATGTCTCTGTCGATGGATGACATGGGTAATCAAACCATGATTATTGTCGTTTATAATGAAGATCTGCAAGGCGGTGAATTCCATGGCCGCTTTCTTAAGGAGGGTGTGTCTGTCACCGAAAACATGCCGTTGTCGTTGCACCAATGTTGGAGAGCAGCAGCTGAAGTGTGAAAAATGGCCTGGTTGGAAGCATGTTCGTGGCGCAGCCTTTCCCACTGAAGTAAAAACGGCACGGATAGGGCCTTTTATGCTGCTCGTCTTGTAGAATGTCGTGCGATGTCCCCGTATATGGATGAAATGGGCAATAAAACCAGGATCATTGCCGTTTGTAATGAAGATATGAGAGGCGGTGAATTCCATGGCCGCTTTCTTAAGGAGGGTGTCTGTCACCGAATACATGCCGTTGTCGTTGCACCAATGGTGGAGAGCAGCAACTGAAGTGTGAAAAATGGCCTTGGTGGAAGCATGTTCGTGCCGCAGCCTTTCCCACTGAAGTAAAAACTGCATGGATGGGGCGTTTTATGCTGCACGTCTTGTAGAATGTCGTGTGATGTCCCCGTCGATGGATGATATGGGTAACAAAACCAGGATAATTGCCGTTTGTAATGAAGATCAGCAAGGCGGTGAATTCCATGGCCGCTTTCTTAGGGAGGGCGTGTCAGTCACCGAAAACATGCCGTAGTCGTTGCACCAATGGTGGAGATCAGCAACTGAAGTGTGAAAAATGGCCTTGGTGGAAGCATGTTCGTGCCGCAGACTCCAACTGAAGTAAAAACGGCACGGATGAAGCCTTTTATGCCGCACGTTTTGTAGAATGTCGTGTGATGTCCTCGTCTATGGATGACATGGGTAATCAAACCAGGATCATTGCCGTTTGTAATGAAGATCTGAGAGGCGGTGAATTCTATGGCCGCTTTCTTAAGGAGGGTGTCTGTCACCGAAAACATGCTGTTGTCGTTGCACCAATGGCGGAGAGCAGCAACTGAAGTGTGAAAAATGGCCTTGGTGGAAGCATGTTCGTGCCACAGCTTTTCCCACTGAAGTAAAAACGGCACGGATGCGGCCTTTTATGCTGCACGTCTTGTAGAATGTCGTGTGATGTCCCCGTTGATAGATGAAATGGGTAATCAAGCCAGGATTATTGCCGTTTATAATGAAGATCTGCAAGGCGGTGAATTTCATGGCCGCTTTCTTAAGGAGGGTGTGTCTGTCACCAAAAAAATGCCTTTGTCGTTGCACCAGTGGTGGAGAGCAGCAACTGAAGTGTGAAAAATGGCCTGGCTGGAAGCATGTTCGTGCCGCAGCCCTTCCCACTGAAGTAAAAACGGCACGGATGGGGCCTTTTATGCTGCACGTCTTGTAGAATGTCGTGTGATGTCCCCGTCGATGGATGATATTGGTAATCAAACCAGCATTATTGCCGTTTATAAGGAAGATCTGCAAGGCGGTGAATTCCGTGGCCGCTTTCTTAAGGAGGGTTTGTCTGCCACCGAAAACAAGCCGTAGTCGTTGTACCAATGGTGGAGATCAGCAACTGAAGTGTGAAAAATGGCCTTGGTGGAAGCATGATCGTGCCGCAGACTTTCCAACTGAAGTAAAAACGGCACGGATGGGGCCTTTTATGCTGCACGTCTTGTAGAATGTCGTGTGATGTCCCCGTCTATGGATGACATGGGTAATCAAACCAGGATCAATGCCGTTTGTAATGAAGATCTGAGAGGCGGTGAATTCCATGTCCGCTTTTTTAAGGAGGTTGTGTCTGTCACCGATAACATGCCGTTGTCGTTGCACCAATGGTGGAGAGAAACAACTGAAGTGTGAAAAATGGCCTGGTTGAAAGGATGTTCGTGCCGCACGCTTTCCCACTGAAGTAAAAACGGCACGGATGAGGACTTTTATGCTGCACGTCTTGTAGAATGTAGTCTGATGTCCCCGTCGATGGATGATATGGGTAATCAAACCAGAAATTATTGCCGTTTATAATGAAGATAGGCAAGGCGGTGAATTCAATGGCCGCTTTCTTAAGGAGGGTGTCTGTCACCGAAAACATGCCGTTGTCGTTGCACCAATGGTGGAGAGCAGCAACTGAAGTGTGAAAAATGGCCTTGGTGGAAGCATGTTCGTGCCGCAGCCTTTCCCACTGAAGTAAAAACGGCACGAATGGGGCCTTTTATGCTGCACGTCTTTTAGAATGTCGAGTGATGTCCCCGTCGATGGATGATATGGGTAACCAAACCAGGATCATTGCCGTTTGTAATGCAGATCTGAGAGGCGGTGAATTCCATGGCCACTTTCTTAAGGAGGGTGTGTCTGTCACCGATAACATGTCGTTGTCGTGGCACCAATGGTGGAGAGCAGCAACTGAAGTATGAAAAATGGCCTGGTTGGAAGCATGTTCGTGGCGCAGCCTTTCCCACTTAAGTAAAAACGGAACGGATGGGGCCTTTTATGCTGCACGTCTTGTAGAATGTTGTGTGATGTCCCCGTATATGGATGACATGGGCAATCAAACCAGGATCATTGCCGTTTGTAATGAAGATCTGCAAGGCGGTGAATTCCATGGCCGCTTTCTTAAGGAGGGTTTGTCTGCCACCGAAAACAAGCCGTAGTCGTTGCACCAATGGTGGAGATCAGCAACTGAAGTGTGAAAAATGGCCTTGGTGGAAGCACGTTCGTGCCGCAGCGTTTCTTACTGAAGTAAAAACGGCTCGGATGCGGCCTTTTATGCTGCATGTCTTGTAGAATGTCGTGTGATGTCCTCGTCTATGGATGACATGGGCAATCAAACCAGGATCATTGCCGTTTTAATTGAAGATCTGAGAGGCGATGAATTCCATGGCCGCTTTCTTAAGGAGGGTGTGTCTGTCACCGAAAACCTGCCGTTGTCGTTGCACCAGTGGTAGAGAGCAGCAACTGAAGCGTGAAAAATGGCCTGGTTGGAAGCATGTTCGCGCCGCAGCCTTTCCCACTGAAGTAAAAACAGCACGGATGGGGTTTTTTATGCTGCACGTCTTGTAGAATGTCGTGTGATGTCCCCGTCGATGGATGATAAAGGTAATCAAACCAGGATTATAGTCGTTTATAATGAAGATCTGCAAGGCGGTGAATTCCATGGCCGCTTTCTTAAGGAGGGTGTCTGTCACCGAAAACATGCCGTTGTCGTTGCACCAATGGTGGAGAGCAGCAACTGAAGTGTGAAAAATGGCCTTGGTGGAAGCATGTTCGTGCCGCAGCCTTTCCCACTGAAGTAAAAACGGCACGGATGGGGCCTTTTATGCTGCACGTCTTTTAGAATGTCGAGTGATGTCCCCGTCGATGGATGATATGGGTAACCAAACCAGGATCATTGCCGTTTGTAATGAAGATCTGAGAGGCGGTGAATTCCATAGCCGCTTTCTTAAGGAGGGTGTGTCTGTCACCGAAAACATGTCGTTGTCGTTGCACCAATGATGGAGAGCAGCAGCTGAAGTGTGAAAAATGGCCTGGTTGGAAGCATGTTCGTGCTGCAGCCTTTCCCACTGAAGTAAAAACGGCACGGATGCGGCCTTTTATGCTGCACGTCTTGTAGAATGTCGTGCGATGTCCCTGTATATGGATGACATGGGCAATCAAACCAGGATCATTGCCGTTTGTAATGAAGATCTGAGAGGCGGTGAATTCCATGGCCGCTTTCTTAAGGAGGGTGTGTCTGTCACCGAAAACATGCCGTTGTCGTTGCACCAGTGGTAGAGAGCAGCAACTGAAGCGTGAAAAATGGCGTGGTTGGAAGCATGTTCGCGCCGCAGCCATTCCCACTGAAGTAAAAACGGCACGGATGGGGTTTTTATGCTGCACGTCTTGTAGAATGTCGTGTGATGTCCCCGTCGATGGATGATAAAGGTAATCAAACCAGCATTATTGCCGTTTATAATGAAGATCTGCAAGGCGATGAATTCCATGGCCGCCGCTTTCTTAAGGATGGTGTGTCTGTCACCGAAAACATGCCGTTGTCGTTGCACCAATGGTGGAGAGCAGCAACTGAAGTGTGAGGAATGGCCTGGTTGGAAGCATGTTCGTGCCGCACCCTTTCCCACTGAAGTAAAAGCGGCACGGATGAGGACTTTTACGCTGCACGTCTTCTAGAATGTCGTCTGATGTCCCCGTAGATGGATGATGTGGGTAATCAGACCGGGATCATTGCCGTTTGTAATGAAGATCTGAGAGGCGGTGAATTCCATGGCCGCTTTCTTAAGGAGGGTGTGTCTGTCACCGATAACAAGTCGTTGTCGTGGCACCAATGGTGGAGAGCAGCAACTGAAGTGTGAAAAATGGCCTTGGTGGAAGCACGTTCGTGCCGCAGCCTTTCCCACTGAAGTAAAAACGGCTCGGATGCGGCCTTTTATGCTGCACGTCTTGTAGAATGTCGTGTGATGTCCCCGTATATGGATGACATGGGCAATCAAACCAGGATCATTGCCGTTTTTAATGAAGATCTGAGAGGCGATGAATTCCATGGCCGCTTTCTTAAGGAGGGTTTGTCTGTCACCGAAAACATGCCGTTGTCGTTGCACCAGTGGTAGAGAGCAGCAACTGAAGCGTGAAAAATGGCCTGGTTGGAAGCATGTTCGCGCCGCAGCCTTTCCCACTGAAGTAAAAACGGCACGGATTGGGCCTTTTATGCTGCACGTCTTGTAGAATGTCGTGTGATGTCCCTGTCGATGGATGACATGGGTAATCAAACCAGGATTATTGTCGTTAATAATGAAGATCTGCAAGGCGGTGAATTCCATGGCCGCTTTCTTAAGGAGGGTGTCTGTCACCGAAAACATGCCGTTGTCGTTGCACCAATGGTGGAGAGCAGCAACTGAAGTGTGAAAAATGGCCTTGGTGGAAGCATGTTCGTGCCGCAGCCTTTCCCACTGAAGTAAAAACGGCACGGATGGGGCCTTTTATGCTGCACGTCTTTTAGAATGTCGAGTGATGTCCCCGTCGATGGATGATATGGGTAACCAAACCAGGATCATTGTCGTTTATAATGAAGATCTGCAAGGCGGTGAATTCCATGGCCGCTTTCTTAAGGAGGGTGTGTCTGTCACCGAAAACATGCCGTTGTCGTTGCACCAGTGGTAGAGAGCAGCAACTGAAGCGTGAAAAATGGCGTGGTTGGAAGCATGTTCGCGCCGCAGCCATTCCCACTGAAGTAAAAACGGCACGGATGGGGTTTTTATGCTGCACGTCTTGTAGAATGTCGTGTGATGTCCCCGTCGATGGATGATAAAGGTAATCAAACCAGCATTATTGCCGTTTATAATGAGGATCTGCAAGGCGATGAATTCCATGGCCGCCGCTTTCTTAAGGATGGTGTGTCTGTCACCGAAAACATGCCGTTGTCGTTGCACCAATGGTGGAGAGCAGCAACTGAAGTGTGAGAAATGGCCTGGTTGGAAGCATGTTCGTGCCGCACCCTTTCCCACTGAAGTAAAAGTGGCACGGATGAGGACTTTTACGCTGCACGTCTTCAAGAATGTCGTCTGATGTCCCCGTAGATGGATGATGTGGGTAATCAGACCGGGATCATTGCCGTTTGTAATGAAGATATGAGAGGCGGTGAATTCCATGGCCACTTTCTTAAGGAGGGTGTCTGTCACCGAAAACATGCCGTAGTCGTTGCACCAATGGTGGAGAGCAGCAACTGAAGTGTGAAAAATGGCCTTGGTGGAAGCATGTTCGTGCCGCAGCCTTTCCCACTGAAGTAAAAACGGCACGGATGGGGCCTTTTATGCTGCACGTCTTGTAGAATGTCGTGTGATGTCCCCGTCGATGCATGATATGAGTAACCAAACCAGGATCATTGCCGTTTGTAATGAAGATCTGAGAGGCGGTGAATTCCATGGCCGCTTTCTTAAGGAGGGTGTGTCTGTCACCGATAACATGCCGTTGTCGTTGCACCAATGGTGGAGAGCAGCAACTGAAGTATGAATAATGGCCTGGTTGGAAGCATGTTCGTGGCGCAGCCTTTCCCACTGAAGTATAAACGGCACGGATGGGGCCTTTTATGCTGCACGTCTTGTAGAATGTCGTGTGATGTCCCTGTCGATGGATGACATGGGTAATCAAACCATGATTATTGTCGTTTATAATGAAGATCTGCAAGGCGGTGAATTCCATGGCCGCTTTCTTAAAGAGGGTGTGTCTCTCACCGAAAACATGCCGTTGTCGTTGCACCAATGGTGGAGAGCAGCAGCTGAAGTGTGAAAAATGGCCTGGTTGGATGCATGTTCGTGCCGAGGCCTTTCCCACTGAAGTAAATACGGCACGGATGAGGCCTTTTATGCTGCACGTCTTGTAGAATGTCGTGTGATGTCCCCGTCGATGGATGACATGGGTAATCAAACCAGGATCATTGCCGTTTGTAATGAAGATCTGAGAGGCGATGAATTCTATGACCGCTTTCTTAAGGAGGGTGTCTGTCACCGAAAACATGCCGTTGTCGTTGCACCAATGGTGGAGAGCAGCAACTGAAGTGTGACAAATGGCCTTGGTGGAAGCATGTTCGTGCCACAGCTTTTCCCACTGAAGTAAAAACGGCACGGATGCGTCCTTTTATGCTGCACGTCTTGTAGAATGTCGTGTGATGTCCCCGTTGATAGATGAAATGGGTAATCAAGCCAGGATTATTGCCGTTTATTATGAAGATCTGCAAGGCGTTGAATTCCATGGCCGCTTTCTTAAGGAGGGTGTGTCTGTCACAGAAAACATGCCGTTGTCGTTGCACCAGTGGTGGAGAGCAGCAATTGAAGCGTGAAAAATGGCCTGGTTTGAAGAAGGTTCGTGCCGCAGCCTTTCCCACTGATGTAAAAACGGCACGGATGAGGCCTTTTATTCTGCATGTCTTGTAGAATGTCGTATGATGTCCCCGTCGATGGATGATATGGGTAATCAAACCAGGATTATTGCCGTTTATAATGAAGATCTGCAAGACGATGAATTCCATGGCCGCTTTCTTAAGGAGGGTGTCTGTCACCGATAACATGCCGTTGTCGTTGCACCAATGGTGGAGGGCAGCAACTGAAGTGTGAAAAATGGCCTGGTTGGAAGCATGTTCGTGGCGCAGCCTTTCCCACTGAAGTAAAAACGGGACGGATAGGGCCTTTTATGCTGCTCGTCTTGTAGAATGTCGTGTGATGTCCCCGTCGATGCATGATATGAGTAACCAAACCAGGATCATTGCCGTTTGTAATGAAGATCTGAGAGGCGGTGAATTCCATGGCCGCTTTCTTAAGGAGGGTGTGTCTGTCACCGATAACATGCCGTTGTCGTTGCACCAATGGTGGAGAGCAGCAACTGAAGTATGAATAATGGCCTGGTTGGAAGCATGTTCGTGGCGCAGCCTTTCCCACTGAAGTATAAAAGGCACGGATGGGGCCTTTTATGCTGCACGTCTTGTAGAATGTCGTGTGATGTCCCTGTCGATGGATGACATGGGTAATCAAACCATGATTATTGTCGTTTATAATGAAGATCTGCAAGGCGGTGAATTCCATGGCCGCTTTCTTAAAGAGGGTGTGTCTCTCACCGAAAACATGCCGTTGTCGTTGCACCAATGGTGGAGAGCAGCAGCTGAAGTGTGAAAAATGGCCTGGTTGGAAGCATGTTCGTGCCGAGGCCTTTCCCACTGAAGTAAATACGGCACGGATGAGGCCTTTTATGCTGCACGTCTTGTAGAATGTCGTGTGATGTCCCCGTCGATGGATGACATGGGTAATCAAACCAGGATCATTGCCGTTTGTAATGAAGATCTGAGAGGCGATGAATTCTATGACCGCTTTCTTAAGGAGGGTGTCTGTCACCGAAAACATGCCGTTGTCGTTGCACCATTGGTGGAGAGCAGCAACTGAAGTGTGACAAATGGCCTTGGTGGAAGCATGTTCGTGCCACAGCTTTTCCCACTGAAGTAAAAACGGCACGGATGCGTCCTTTTATGCTGCACGTCTTGTAGAATGTCGTGTGATGTCCCCGTTGATAGATGAAATGGGTAATCAAGCCAGGATTATTGCCGTTTATTATGAAGATCTGCAAGGCGTTGAATTCCATGGCCGCTTTCTTAAGGAGGGTGTGTCTGTCACAGAAAACATGCCGTTGTCGTTGCACCAGTGGTGGAGAGCAGCAACTGAAGCGTGAAAAATGGCCTGGTTGGAAGCATGTTCGTGGCGCAGCCTTTCCCACTGAAGTAAAAACGGCACGGATGGGGCCTTTTATGCTGCACGTCTTGTAGAAAGTCGTGTGATGTCCCTGTCGATGGATGACATGGGTAATCAAACCATGATTATTGTCGTTTATAATGAAGATCTGCAAGGCGGTGAATTCCATGGCCGCTTTCTTAAGGAGGGTGTGTCTGTCACCGAAAACATGCCGTTGTCGTCGCACCAATGTTGGAGAGCAGCAGCTGAAGTGTGAAAAATGGCCTGGTTGGAAGCATGTTCGTGGCGCAGCCTTTCCCACTGAAGTAAAAACGGCACGGATAGGGCCTTTTATGCTGCTCGTCTTGTAGAATGTCGTGCGATGTCCCCGTATATGGATGAAATGGGCAATAAAACCAGGATCATTGCCGTTTGTAATGAAGATATGAGAGGCGGTGAATTCCATGGCCGCTTTCTTAAGGAGGGTGTCTGTCACCGAATACATGCCGTTGTCGTTGCACCAGTGGTGGAGAGCAGCAACTGAAGTGTGAAAAATGGCCTTGGTGGAAGCATGTTCGTGCCGCAGCCTTTCCCACTGAAGTAAAAACTGCATGGATGGGGCGTTTTATGCTGCACGTCTTGTAGAATGTCGTGTGATGTCCCCGTCGATGGATGATATGGGTAACAAAACCAGGATAATTGCCGTTTGTAATGAAGATCAGCAAGGCGGTGAATTCCATGGCCGCTTTCTTAAGGAGGGCGTGTCAGTCACCGAAAACATGCCGTAGTCGTTGCACCAATGGTGGAGATCAGCAACTGAAGTGTGAAAAATGGCCTTGGTGGAAGCATGTTCGTGCCGCAGACTCCAACTGAAGTAAAAACGGCACGGATGAAGCCTTTTATGCCGCACGTTTTGTAGAATGTCGTGTGATGTCCTCGTCTATGGATGACATGGGTAATCAAACCAGGATCATTGCCGTTTGTAATGAAGATCTGAGAGGCGGTGAATTCTATGGCCGCTTTCTTAAGGAGGGTGTCTGTCACCGAAAACATGCTGTTGTCGTTGCACCAATGGTGGAGAGCAACAACTGAAGTGTGAAAAATGGCCTTGGTGGAAGCATGTTCGTGCCACAGCTTTTCCCACTGAAGTAAAAACGGCACGGATGCGGCCTTTTATGCTGCACGTCTTGTAGAATGTCGTGTGATGTCCCCGTTGATAGATGAAATTTGTAATCAAGCCAGGATTATTGCCGTTTATAATGAAGATCTGCAAGGCGGTGAATTCCATGGCCGCTTTCTTAAGGAGGGTGTGTCTGTCACCAAAAACATGCCTTTGTCGTTGCACCAGTGGTGGAGAGCAGCAACTGAAGTGTGAAAAATGGCCTGGCTGGAAGCATGTTCGTGCCGCAGCCCTTCCCACTGAAGTAAAAACGGCACGGACGGGGTTTTTTATGCTGCACGTCTTGTAGAATGTCGTGTGATGTCCCCGTCGATGGATGATAAAGGTAATCAAACCAGGATTATTACCGTTTATAATGAAGAACTGCAAGGCGGTGAATTCTATTGCCGCTTTATTAAGGAGGGTGTGTCTGTCACCGAAAGCATGCCATTGTCGTTGCACTAATGGTGGAGAGCAGCAACTGAAGTGTGAAAAATGGCCTGGTTGGAAGCATGTTCGTGGCGCAGCTTTTCCCACTGAAGTAAAAACGGCACGGATGGGGCCTTTTATGCTGCACGTCTTGTAGAATGTCGTGTGATGTTCCCGTCGATGGATGATATTGGTAATCAAACCAGGATCATTGCCGTTTGTAATGAAGATCTGAGAGGCGGTGAATTCTATGGCCGCTTTCTTAAGGAGGGTGTCTGTCACCGAAAACATGCTGTTGTCGTTGCACCAATGGTGGAGAGCAACAACTGAAGTGTGAAAAATGGCCTTGGTGGAAGCATGATCGTGCCGCAGACTTTCCAACTGAAGTAAAAACGGCACGGATGGGGCCTTTTATGCTGCACGTCTTGTAGAATGTCGTGTGATGTCCCCGTCTATGGATGACATGGGTAATCAAACCAGGATCAATGCCGTTTGTAATGAAGATCTGAGAGGCGGTGAATTCCATTTCCGCTTTTTTAAGGAGGTTGTGTCTGTCACCGATAACATGCCGTTGTCGTTGCACCAATGGTGGAGAGCAGCAACTGAAGTGTGAAAAATGGCCTGGTTGAAAGGATGTTCGTGCCGCACGCTTTCCCACTGAAGTAAAAACGGCACGGATGAGGACTTTTATGCTGCACGTCTTGTAGAATGTAGTCTGATGTCCCCGTCGATGGATGATATGGGTAATCAAACCAGAAATTATTGCCGTTTATAATGAAGATAGGCAAGGCGGTGAATTCAATGGCCGCTTTCTTAAGGAGGGTGTCTGTCACCGAAAACATGCCGTTGTCGTTGCACGAATGGTGGAGAGCAGCAACTGAAGTGTGAAAAATGGCCTTGGTGGAAGCATGTTCGTGCCGCAGCCTTTCCCACTGAAGTAAAAACGGCACGAATGGGGCCTTTTATGCTGCACGCCTTTTAGAATGTCGAGTGATGTCCCCGTCGATGGATGATATGGGTAACCAAACCAGGATCATTGCCGTTTGTAATGAAGATCTGAGAGGCGGTGAATTCCATGGCCACTTTCTTAAGGAGGGTGTGTCTGTCACCGATAACATGTCGTTGTCGTGGCACCAATGGTGGAGAGCAGCAACTGAAGTATGAAAAATGGCCTGGTTGGATGCATGTTCGTGGCGCAGCCTTTCCCACTGAAGTAAAAACGGCACGGATGGGGCCTTTTATGCTGCACGTCTTGTAGAATGTCGTGTGATGTCCCCGTATATGGATGACATGGGCAATCAAACCAGGATCATTGCCGTTTGTAATGAAGATCTGCAAGGCGGTGAATTCCATGGCCGCTTTCTTAAGGAGGGTGTGTCTGTCACCGATAACATGTCGTTGTCGTGGCACCAATGGTGGAGAGCAGCAACTGATGTGTGAAAAATGGCCTTGGTGGAAGCACGTTCGTGCCGCAGCCTTTCCCACTGAAGTAAAAACGGCTCGGATGCGGCCTTTTATGCTGCACGTCTTGTAGAATGTCGTGTGATGTCCCCGTATATGGATGACATGGGCAATCAAACCAGGATCATTGCCGTTTTTAATGAAGATCTGAGAGGCGATGAATTCCATGGCCGCTTTCTTAAGGAGGGTGTGTCTGTCACCGAAAACATGCCGTTGTCGTTGCACCAGTGGTAGAGAGCAGCAACTGAAGCGTGAAAAATGGCCTGGTTGGAAGCATGTTCGCGCCGCAGCCTTTCCCACTGAAGTAAAAACGGCACGGATTGGGCCTTTTATGCTGCACGTCTTGTAGAATGTCGTGTGATGTCCCTGTCGATGGATGACATGGGTAATCAAACCAGGATTATTGTCGTTTATAATGAAGATCTGCAAGGCGGTGAATTCCATGGCCGCTTTCTTAAGGAGGGTGTGTCTGTCACCGAAAACATGCCGTTGTCGTTGCACCAATGGTGGAGAGCAGCAACTGAAGTGTGAAAAATGGCCTTGGTGGAAGCATGTTCGTGCCGCAGCCTTTCCCACTGAAGTAAAAACGGCACGGATGGGGCCTTTTATGCTGCACGTCGTTTAGAATGTCGAGTGATGTCCCCGTCGATGGATGATATGGGTAACCAAACCAGGATCATTGTCGTTTATAATGAAGATCTGCAAGGCGGTGAATTCCATGGCCGCTTTCTTAAGGAGGGTGTGTCTGTCACCGAAAACATGTCGTTGTCGTTGCACCAATGATGGAGAGCAGCAGCTGAAGTGTGAAAAATGGCCTGGTTGGAAGCATGTTCGTGCCGCAGCCTTTCCCACTGAAATAAAAACGGCACGGAAGCGGCCTTTTATGCTGCACGTCTTGTAGAATGTCGTGTGATGTCCCCGTATATGGATGACATGGGCAATCAAACCAGGATCATTGCCGTTTGTAATGAAGATCTGAGAGGCGGTGAATTCCATGGCCGCTTTCTTAAGGAGGGTGTGTCTGTCACCGAAAACATGCCGTTGTCGTTGCACCAGTGGTAGAGAGCAGCAACTGAAGCGTGAAAAATGGCGTGGTTGGAAGCATGTTCGCGCCGCAGCCATTCCCACTGAAGTAAAAACGGCACGGATGGGGTTTTTATGCTGCACGTCTTGTAGAATGTCGTGTGATGTCCCCGTCGATGGATGATAAAGGTAATCAAACCAGCATTATTGCCGTTTATAATGAAGATCTGCAAGGCGATGAATTCCATGGCCGCCGCTTTTTTAGGGATGGTGTGTCTGTCACGGAAAATATGCCGTTGTCGTTGCACCAATGGTGGAGAGCAGCAACTGAAGTGTGAGAAATGGCCTGGTTGAAAGGATGTTCGTGCCGCACGCTTTCCCACTGAAGTAAAAACGGCACGGATGAGGACTTTTATGCTGCACGTCTTGTAGAATGTAGTCTGATGTCCCCGTCGATGGATGATATGGGTAATCAAACCAGAAATTATTGCCGTTTATAATGAAGATAGGCAAGGCGGTGAATTCAATGGCCGCTTTCTTAAGGAGGGTGTCTGTCACCGAAAACATGCCGTTGTCGTTGCACGAATGGTGGAGAGCAGCAACTGAAGTGTGAAAAATGGCCTTGGTGGAAGCATGTTCGTGCCGCAGCCTTTCCCACTGAAGTAAAAACGGCACGAATGGGGCCTTTTATGCTGCACGCCTTTTAGAATGTCGAGTGATGTCCCCGTCGATGGATGATATGGGTAACCAAACCAGGATCATTGCCGTTTGTAATGAAGATCTGAGAGGCGGTGAATTCCATGGCCACTTTCTTAAGGAGGGTGTGTCTGTCACCGATAACATGTCGTTGTCGTGGCACCAATGGTGGAGAGCAGCAACTGAAGTATGAAAAATGGCCTGGTTGGATGCATGTTCGTGGCGCAGCCTTTCCCACTGAAGTAAAAACGGCACGGATGGGGCCTTTTATGCTGCACGTCTTGTAGAATGTCGTGTGATGTCCCCGTATATGGATGACATGGGCAATCAAACCAGGATCATTGCCGTTTGTAATGAAGATCTGCAAGGCGGTGAATTCCATGGCCGCTTTCTTAAGGAGGGTGTGTCTGTCACCGATAACATGTCGTTGTCGTGGCACCAATGGTGGAGAGCAGCAACTGATGTGTGAAAAATGGCCTTGGTGGAAGCACGTTCGTGCCGCAGCCTTTCCCACTGAAGTAAAAACGGCTCGGATGCGGCCTTTTATGCTGCACGTCTTGTAGAATGTCGTGTGATGTCCCCGTATATGGATGACATGGGCAATCAAACCAGGATCATTGCCGTTTTTAATGAAGATCTGAGAGGCGATGAATTCCATGGCCGCTTTCTTAAGGAGGGTGTGTCTGTCACCGAAAACATGCCGTTGTCGTTGCACCAGTGGTAGAGAGCAGCAACTGAAGCGTGAAAAATGGCCTGGTTGGAAGCATGTTCGCGCCGCAGCCTTTCCCACTGAAGTAAAAACGGCACGGATTGGGCCTTTTATGCTGCACGTCTTGTAGAATGTCGTGTGATGTCCCTGTCGATGGATGACATGGGTAATCAAACCAGGATTATTGTCGTTTATAATGAAGATCTGCAAGGCGGTGAATTCCATGGCCGCTTTCTTAAGGAGGGTGTGTCTGTCACCGAAAACATGCCGTTGTCGTTGCACCAATGGTGGAGAGCAGCAACTGAAGTGTGAAAAATGGCCTTGGTGGAAGCATGTTCGTGCCGCAGCCTTTCCCACTGAAGTAAAAACGGCACGGATGGGGCCTTTTATGCTGCACGTCGTTTAGAATGTCGAGTGATGTCCCCGTCGATGGATGATATGGGTAACCAAACCAGGATCATTGTCGTTTATAATGAAGATCTGCAAGGCGGTGAATTCCATGGCCGCTTTCTTAAGGAGGGTGTGTCTGTCACCGAAAACATGTCGTTGTCGTTGCACCAATGATGGAGAGCAGCAGCTGAAGTGTGAAAAATGGCCTGGTTGGAAGCATGTTCGTGCCGCAGCCTTTCCCACTGAAATAAAAACGGCACGGAAGCGGCCTTTTATGCTGCACGTCTTGTAGAATGTCGTGTGATGTCCCCGTATATGGATGACATGGGCAATCAAACCAGGATCATTGCCGTTTGTAATGAAGATCTGAGAGGCGGTGAATTCCATGGCCGCTTTCTTAAGGAGGGTGTGTCTGTCACCGAAAACATGCCGTTGTCGTTGCACCAGTGGTAGAGAGCAGCAACTGAAGCGTGAAAAATGGCGTGGTTGGAAGCATGTTCGCGCCGCAGCCATTCCCACTGAAGTAAAAACGGCACGGATGGGGTTTTTATGCTGCACGTCTTGTAGAATGTCGTGTGATGTCCCCGTCGATGGATGATAAAGGTAATCAAACCAGCATTATTGCCGTTTATAATGAAGATCTGCAAGGCGATGAATTCCATGGCCGCCGCTTTTTTAGGGATGGTGTGTCTGTCACGGAAAATATGCCGTTGTCGTTGCACCAATGGTGGAGAGCAGCAACTGAAGTGTGAGAAATGGCCTGGTTGGAAGCATGTTCGTGCCGCACCCTTTCCCACTGAAGTAAAAGCGGCACGGATGAGGACTTTTACGCTGCACGTCTTCTAGAATGTCGTCTGATGTCCCCGTAGATGGATGATGTGGGTAATCAGACCAGGATCATTGCCGTTTGTAATGAAGATATGAGAGGCGGTGAATTCCATGGCCACTTTCTTAAGGAGGGTGTCTGTCACCGAAAACATGCCGTTGTCGTTGCACCAATGGTGGAGAGCAGCAACTGAAGTGTGAAAAATGGCCTTGGTGGAAGCATGTTCGTGCCGCAGCCTTTCCCACTGAAGTAAAAACGGCACGGATGGGGCCTTTTATGCTGCACGTCTTGTAGAATGTCGTGTGATGTCCCCGTCGATGCATGATATGAGTAACCAAACCAGGATCATTGCCGTTTGTAATGAAGATCTGAGAGGCGGTGAATTCCATGGCCGCTTTCTTAAGGAGGGTGTGTCTGTCACCGATAACATGCCGTTGTCGTTGCACGAATGGTGGAGAGCAGCAACCGAAGTATGAATAATGGCCTGGTTGGAAGCATGTTCGTGGCGCAGCCTTTCCCACTGAAGTATAAACGGCACGGATGGGGCCTTTTATGCTGCACGTCTTGTAGAATGTCGTGTGATGTCCCTGTCGATGGATGACATGGGTAATCAAACCATGATTATTGTCGTTTATATTGAAGATCTGCAAGGCGGTGAATTCCATGGCCGCTTTCTTAAAGAGGGTGTGTCTCTCACCGAAAACATGCCGTTGTCGTTGCACCAATGGTGGAGAGCAGCAGCTGAAGTGTGAAAAATGGCCTGGTTGGAAGCATGTTCGTGCCGAGGCCTTTCCCACTGAAGTAAAAACGGCACGGATGAGGCCTTTTATGCTGCACGTCTTGTAGAATGTCGTGTGATGTCCCCGTCGATGGATGATAAAGGTAATCAAACCAGGATTATTGCCGTTTATATTGAAGATCAGCAAGGCGGTGAATTCCATGGCAGCTTTCTTAAGGAGGGCGTGTCAGTCACCGAAAACATGCCGTAGTCGTTGCACCAATGGTGGAGATCAGCAACTGAAGTGTGAAAAATGGCCCTGGTGGAAGCATGTTCGTGCCGCAGACTTTCCAACTGAAGTAAAAACGGCACGGATGAAGCCTTTTATGCCGCACGTCTTGTAGAATGTCGTGTGATGTCCTCGTCTATGGATGACATGGGTAATCAAACCAGGATCATTGCCGTTTGTAATGAAGATCTGAGAGGCGATGAATTCTATGACCGCTTTCTTAAGGAGGGTGTCTGTCACCGAAAACATGCCGTTGTCGTTGCACCAATGGTGGAGAGCAGCAACTGAAGCGTGAAAAATGGCCTGGTTGGAAGCATGTTCGCGCCGCAGCCTTTCCCACTGAAGTAAAAACGGCACGGATGAAGCCTTTTATGCCGCACGTTTTGTAGAATGTCGTGTGATGTCCTCGTCTATGGATGACATGGGTAATCAAACCAGGATCATTGCCGTTTGTAATGAAGATCTGAGAGGCGGTGAATTCTATGGCCGCTTTCTTAAGGAGGGTGTCTGTCACCGAAAACATGCTGTTGTCGTTGCACCAATGGTGGAGAGCAGCAACTGAAGTGTGAAAAATGGCCTCGGTGGAAGCATGTTTGTGCCACAGCTTTTCCCACTGAAGTAAAAACGGCAGGGATGCGGCCTTTTATGCTGCACGTCTTGTAGAATGTCGTGTGATGTCCCCGTTGATAGATGAAATGGGTAATCAAGCCAGGATTATTGCCGTTTATACTGAAGATCTGCAAGGCGGTGAATTCCATGGCTGCTTTCTTAAGGAGGGTGTGTCTGTCACCAAAAACATGCCTTTGTCGTTGCACCAGTGGTGGAGAGCAGCAACTGAAGTGTGAAAAATGGCCCGGCTGGAAGCATGTTCGTGCCGCAGCCCTTCCCACTGAAGTAAAAACGGCACGGATGGGGTTTTTTATGCTGCACGTCTTGTAGAATGTCGTGTGATGTCCCCGTCGATGGATGATAAAGGTAAACAAACCAGGATTATTACCGTTTATAATGAAGAACTGCAAGGCGGTGAATTCTATTGCCGCTTTATTAAGGAGGGTGTGTCTGTCACCGAAAACATGCCATTGTCGTTGCACTAATGGCGGAGAGCAGCAACTGAAGTGTGAAAAATGGCCTGGTTGGAAGCATGTTCGTGGAGCAGCTTTTCCCACTGAAGTAAAAACGGCACGGATGGGGCCTTCTATGCTGCACGTCTTGTAGAATGTCGTGTGATGTCCCCGTCGATGGATGATATTGGTAATCAAACCAGCATTATTGCCGTTTATAAGGAAGATCTGCAAGGCGGTGAATTCCGTGGCCGCTTTCTTAAGGAGGGTGTGTCTGCCACCGAAAACAAGCCGTAGTCGTTGCACCAATGGTGGAGATCAGCAACTGAAGTGTGAAAAATGGCCTTGGTGGAAGCATGATCGTGCCGCAGACTTTCCAACTGAAGTAAAAACGGCACGGATGGGGCCTTTTATGCTGCACGTCTTGTAGAATGTCGTGTGATGTCCCCGTCTATGGATGACATGGGTAATCAAACCAGGATCAATGCCGTTTGTAATGAAGATCTGAGAGGCGGTGAATTCCATGTCCGCTTTTAAGGAGGTTGTGTCTGTCACCGATAACATGCCGTTGTCGTTGCACCAATGGTGGAGAGCAGCAACTGAAGTGTGAAAAATGGCCTGGTTGAAAGGATGTTCGTGCCGCACGCTTTCCCACTGAAGTAAAAACGGCACGGATGAGGACTTTTATGCTGCACGTCTTGTAGAATGTAGTCTGATGTCCCCGTCGATGGATGATATGGGTAATCAAACCAGAAATCATTGCCGTTTATAATGAAGATAGGCAAGGCGGTGAATTCAATGGCCGCTTTCTTAAGGAGGGTGTCTGTCACCGAAAACATGCCGTTGTCGTTGCACCAATGGTGTAGAGCAGCAACTGAAGTGTGAAAAATGGCCTTGGTGGAAGCATGTTCGTGCCGCAGCCTTTCCCACTGAAGTAAAAACGGCACGGATGGGGCCTTTTATGCTGCACGTCTTGTAGAATGTCGTGTGATGTCCCCATCGATGCATGATATGAGTAACCAAACCAGGATCATTGCCGTTTGTAATGAAGATCTGAGAGGCGGTGAATTCCATGGCCGCTTTCTTAAGGAGGGTGTGTCTGTCACCGATAACATGCCGTTGTCGTTGCACCAATGGTGGAGAGCAGCAACCGAAGTATGAATAATGGCCTGGTTGGAAGCATGTTCGTGGCGCAGCCTTTCCCACTGAAGTATAAACGGCACGGATGGGGCCTTTTATGCTGCACGTCTTGTAGAATGTCGTGTGATGTCCCTGTCGATGGATGACATGGGTAATCAAACCATGATTATAGTCGTTTATAATGAAGATCTGCAAGGCGGTGAATTCGATGGCCGCTTTCTTAAAGAGGGTGTGTCTCTCACCGAAAACATGCCGTTGTCGTTGCACCAATGGTGGAGAGCAGCAGCTGAAGTGTGAAAAATGGCCTGGTTGGAAGCATGTTCGTGCCGAGGCCTTTCCCACTGAAGTAAAAACGGCACGGATGAGGCCTTTTATGCTGCACGTCTTGTAGAATGTCGTGTGATGTCCCCGTCGATGGATGATAAAGGTAATCAAACCAGGATTATTGCCGTTTATATTGAAGATCAGCAAGGCGGTGAATTCCATGGCAGCTTTCTTAAGGAGGGCTTGTCAGTCACCGAAAACATGCCGTAGTCGTTGCACCAATGGTGGAGATCAGCAACTGAAGTGTGAAAAATGGCCCTGGTGGAAGCATGTTCGTGCCGCAGACTTTCCAACTGAAGTAAAAACGGCACGGATGAAGCCTTTTATGCCGCACGTCTTGTAGAATGTCGTGTGATGTCCTCGTCTATGGATGACATGGGTAATCAAACCAGGATCATTGCCGTTTGTAATGAAGATCTGAGAGGCGATGAATTCTATGACCGCTTTCTTAAGTAGGGTGTCTGTCAACGAAAACATGCCGTTGTCGTTGCACCAATGGTGGAGAGCAGCAGCTGAAGTGTGAAAAATGGCCTGGTTGGAAGCATGTTCGTGCCGAGGCCTTTCCCACTGAAGTAAAAACGGCACGGATGAGGCCTTTTATGCTGCACGTCTTGTAGAATGTCGTGTGATGTCCCCGTCGATGGATGATAAAGGTAATCAAACCAGGATTATTGCCGTTTATATTGAAGATCAGCAAGGCGGTGAATTCCATGGCAGCTTTCTTAAGGAGGGCGTGTCAGTCACCGAAAACATGCCGTAGTCGTTGCACCAATGGTGGAGATCAGCAACTGAAGTGTGAAAAATGGCCCTGGTGGAAGCATGTTCGTGCCGCAGACTTTCCAACTGAAGTAAAAACGGCACGGATGAAGCCTTTTATGCCGCACGTCTTGTAGAATGTCGTGTGATGTCCTCGTCTATGGATGACATGGGTAATCAAACCAGGATCATTGCCGTTTGTAATGAAGATCTGAGAGGCGATGAATTCTATGACCGCTTTCTTAAGGAGGGTGTCTGTCACCAAAAACATGCCTTTGTCGTTGCACCAGTGGTGGAGAGCAGCAACTGAAGTGTGAAAAATGGCCTGGCTGGAAGCATGTTCGTGCCGCAGCCCTTCCCACTGAAGTAAAAACGGCACGGATGGGGTTTTTTATGCTGCACGTCTTGTAGAATGTCGTGTGATGTCCCCGTCGATGGATGATAAAGGTAATCAAACCAGGATTATTACCGTTTATAATGAAGAACTGCAAGGCGGTGAATTCTATTGCCGCTTTATTAAGGAGGGTGTGTCTGTCACCGAAAACATGCCATTGTCGTTGCACTAATGGCGGAGAGCAGCAACTGAAGTGTGAAAAATGGCCTGGTTGGAAGCATGTTCGTGGCGCAGCTTTTCCCACTGAAGTAAAAACGGCACGGATGGGGCCTTTTATGCTGCACGCCTTGTAGAATATCGTGTGATGTCCCCGTCGATGGATGATATTGGTAATCAAACCAGCATTATTGCCGTTTATAAGGAAGATCTGCAAGGTGGTGAATTCCGTGGCCGCTTTCTTAAGGAGGGTGTGTCTGCCACCGAAAACAAGCCGTAGTCGTTGCACCAATGGTGGAGATCAGCAACTGAAGTGTGAAAAATGGCCTTGGTGGAAGCATGATCGTGCCGCAGACTTTCCAACTGAAGTAAAAACGGCACGGATGGGGCCTTTTATGCTGCACGTCTTGTAGAATGTCGTGTGATGTCCCCGTCTATGTATGACATGGGTAATCAAACCAGGATCAATGCCGTTTGTAATGAAGATCTGAGAGGCGGTGAATTCCATGTCCGCTTTTTAAGGAGGTTGTGTCTGTCACCGATAACATGCCGTTGTCGTTGCACCAATGGTGGAGAGCAGCAACCGAAGTATGAATAATGGCCTGGTTGGAAGCATGTTCGTGGCGCAGCCTTTCCCACTGAAGTATAAACGGCACGGATGGGGCCTTTTATGCTGCACGTCTTGTAGAATGTCGTGTGATGTCCCTGTCGATGGATGACATGGGTAATCAAACCATGATTATTGCCGTTTATAATGAAGATCTGCAAGGCGATGAATTCCATGGCCGCTTTCTTAAGGATGGTGTGTCTGTCAACGAAAACATGCCGTTGTCGTGGCACCAATGGTGGAGAGCAGCAACTGAACTGTGAAAAATGGCCTTTTTGGAAGCATGTTCGTGGCGAAGCCTTTCCCACTGAAGTAAAAACGGCACGGATTGGGCCTTTTATGCTGCACGTCTTGTAGAATGTCGTGTGATGTCCCTGTCGATGGATGACATGGGTAATCAAACCAGGATTATTGTCGTTTATAATGAAGATCTGCAAGGCGATGAATTCCATGGCCGCTTTCTTAAGGATGGTGTGTCTGTCAACGAAAACATGCCGTTGTCGTGGCACCAATGGTGGAGAGCAGCAACTGAACTGTGAAAAATGGCCTTTTTGGAAGCATGTTCGTGGCGCAGCCTTTCCCACTGAAGTAAAAACGGCACGGATTGGGCCTTTTATGCTGCACGTCTTGTAGAATGTCGTGTGATGTCCCTGTCGATGGATGACATGGGTAATCAAACCAGGATTATTGTCGTTTATAATGAGGATCTGCAAGGCGGTGAATTCCATGGCCGCTTTCTTAAGGAGGGTGTCTGTCACCGAAAACATGCCGTTGTCGTTGCACCAATGGTGGAGAGCAGCAACTGAAGTGTGAAAAATGGCCTTGGTGGAAGCATGTTCGTGCCGCAGCCTTTCCCACTGAAGTAAAAACGGCACGGATGGGGCCTTTTATGCTGCACGTCTTTTAGAATGTCGAGTGATGTCCCCGTCGATGGATGATATGGGTAACCAAACCAGGATCATTGTCGTTTATAATGAAGATCTGCAAGGCGGTGAATTCCATGGCCGCTTTCTTAAGGAGGGTGTGTCTGTCACTGAAAACATGTCGTTGTCGTTGCACCAATGATGGAGAGCAGCAGCTGAAGTGTGAAAAATGGCCTGGTTGAAAGGATGTTCGTGCCGCACGCTTTCCCACTGAAGTAAAAATGGCACGGATGAGGACTTTTATGCTGCACGTCTTGTAGAATGTAGTCTGATGTCCCCGTCGATGGATGATATGGGTAATCAAACCAGAAATTATTGCCGTTTATAATGAAGATAGGCAAGGCGTTGAATTCAATGGCCGCTTTCTTAAGGAGGGTGTCTGTCACCGAAAACATGCCGTTGTCGTTGCAAAAATGGTGGAGAGCAGCAACTGAAGTGTAAAAAATGGCCTTGGTGGAAGCATGTTCGTGCCGCAGCCTTTCCCACTGAAGTAAAAACGGCACGGATGGGGCGTTTTATGCTGCACGTCTTGTAGAATGTCGTGTGATGTCCCCATCGATGCATGATATGAGTAACCAAACCAGGATCATTGCCGTTTGTAATGAAGATCTGAGAGGCGGTGAATTCCATGGCCGCTTTCTTAAGGAGGGTGTGTCTGTCACCGATAACATGCCGTTGTCGTTGCACCAATGGTGGAGAGCAGCAACCGAAGTATGAATAATGGCCTGGTTGGAAGCATGTTCGTGGCGCAGCCTTTCCCACTGAAGTATAAACGGCACGGATGGGGCCTTTTTATGCTGCACGTCTTGTAGAATGTCGTGTGATGTCCCTGTCGATGGATGACATGGGTAATCAAACCATGATTATTGCCGTTTATAATGAAGATCTGCAAGGCGATGAATTCCATGGCCGCTTTCTTAAGGATGGTGTGTCTGTCAACGAAAACATGCCATTGTCGTGGCACCAATGGTGGAGAGCAGCAACTGAAGTGTGAAAAATGGCCTTGGTGGAAGCATGTTCGTGCCGCAGCCTTTCCCACTGAAGTAAAAACGGCACGGATTGGGCCTTTTATGCTGCACGTCTTGTAGAATGTCGTGTGATGTCCCTGTCGATGGATGACATGGGTAATCAAACCAGGATTATTGTCGTTTATAATGAGGATCTGCAAGGCGGTGAATTCCATGGCCGCTTTCTTAAGGAGGGTGTCTGTCAAAGAAAACATGCCGTTGACGTTGCACCAATGGTGGAGAGCAGCAACTGAAGTGTGAAAAATGGCCTTGGTGGAAGCATGTTCGTGCCGCAGCCTTTCCCACTGAAGTAAAAACGGCACGGATGGGGCCTTTTATGCTGCACGTCTTTTAGAATGTCGAGTGATGTCCCCGTCGATGGATGATATGGGTAACCAAACCAGGATCATTGTCGTTTATAATGAAGATCTGCAAGGCGGTGAATTCCATGGCCGCTTTCTTAAGGAGGGTGTGTCTGTCACTGAAAACATGTCGTTGTCGTTGCACCAATGATGGAGAGCAGCAGCTGAAGTGTGAAAAATGGCCTGGTTGGAAGCATGTTCGTGCCGCAGCCTTTCCCACTGAAATAAAAACGGCACGGATGCGGCCTTTTATGCAGCACGTCTTGTAGAATGTCGTGTGATGTCCCCGTATATGGATGACATGGGCAATCAAACCAGGATCATTGCCGTTTGTAATGAAGATCTGAGAGGCGGTGAATTCCATGGCCACTTTCTTAAGGAGGGTGTCTGTCACCGAAAACATGCCGTTGTCGTTGCACCAATGGTGGAGAGCAGCAACTGAAGTGTGAAAAATGGCCTTGGTGGAAGCATGTTCGTGCCGCAGCCTTTCCCACTGAAGTAAAAACGGCACGGATGGGGCCTTTTATGCTGCACGTCTTGTAGAATGTCGTGTGATGTCCCCATCGATGCATGATATGAGTAACCAAACCAGGATCATTGCCGTTTGTAATGAAGATCTGAGAGGCGGTGAATTCCATGGCCGCTTTCTTAAGGAGGGTGTGTCTGTCACCGATAACATGCCGTTGTCGTTGCACCAATGGTGGAGAGCAGGAACCGAAGTATGAATTATGGCCTGGTTGGAAGCATGTTCGTGGCGCAGCCTTTCCCACTGAAGTATAAACGGCACGGATGGGGCCTTTTATGCTGCACGTCTTGTAGAATCTCGTGTGATGTCCCTGTCGATGGATGACATGGGTAATCAAACCATGATTATTGTCGTTTATAATGAAGATCTGCAAGGCGGTGAATTCCATGGCCGCTTTCTTAAAGAGGGTGTGTCTCTCACCGAAAACATGCCGTTGTCGTTGCACCAATGGTGGAGAGCAGCAGCTGAAGTGTGAAAAATGGCCTGGTTGGAAGCATGTTCGTGCCGAGGTCTTTCCCACTGAAGTAAAAACGGCACGGATGAGGCCTTTTATGCTGCACGTCTTGTAGAATGTCGTGTGATGTCCCCGTCGATGGATGATAATGGTAATCAAACCAGGATTATTGCCGTTTATATTGAAGATCAGCAAGGCGGTGAATTCCATGGCAGCTTTCTTAAGGAGGGCGTGTCAGTCACCGAAAACATGCCGTAGTCGTTGCATCAGTGGTGGAGATCAGCAACTGAAGTGTGAAAAATGGCCCTGGTGGAAGCATGTTCGTGCCGCAGACTTTCCAACTGAAGTAAAAACGGCACGGATGAAGCCTTTTATGCCGCACGTCTTGTAGAATGTCGTGTGATGTCCTCGTCTATGGATGACATGGGTAATCAAACCAGGATCATTGCCGTTTGTAATGAAGATCTGAGAGGCGATGAATTCTATGACCGCTTTCTTAAGGAGGGTGTCTGTCACCGAAAACATGCCGTTGTCGTTGCACCAATGGTGGAGAGCAGCAACTGAAGTGTGAAAAATGGCCTTGGTGGAAGCATGTTCGTGCCACAGCTTTTCCCACTGAAGTAAAAACGGCACGGATGCGTCCTTTTATGCTGCACGTCTTGTAGAATGTCGTGTGATGTCCCCGTTGATAGATGAAATGGGTAATCAAGCCAGGATTATTGCCGTTTATTATGAAGATCTGCAAGGCGGGTAATTCCATGGCTGCTTTCTTAAGGAGGGTGTGACTGTCACAGAAAACATGCCGTTGTCGTTGCACCAGTGGTGGAGAGCAGCAACTGAAGAGTGAAAAATGGCCTGGTTGGAAGAAGGTTCGTGCCGCAGCCTTTCCCACTGAAGTAAAAACGGCACGGATGAGGCCTTTTATTCTGCACGTCTTGTAGAAAGTCGTGTGATGTCCCTGTCGATGGATGACATGGGTAATCAAACCATGATTATTGTCGTTTATAATGAAGATCTGCAAGGCGGTGAATTCCATGGCCGCTTTCTTAAGGAGGGTGTGTCTGTCACCGAAAACATGCCGTTGTCGTTGCACCAATGTTGGAGAGCAGCAGCTGAAGTGTGAAAAATGGCCTGGTTGGAAGCATGTTCGTGGCGCAGCCTTTCCCACTGAAGTAAAAACGGCACGGATAGGGCCTTTTATGCTGCTCGTCTTGTAGAATGTCGTGCGATGTCCCCGTATATGGATGAAATGGGCAATAAAACCAGGATCATTGCCGTTTGTAATGAAGATATGAGAGGCGGTGAATTCCATGGCCGCTTTCTTAAGGAGGGTGTCTGTCACCGAATACATGCCGTTGTCGTTGCACCAATGGTGGAGAGCAGCAACTGAAGTGTGAAAAATGGCCTTGGTTGAAGCATGTTCGTGCCGCAGCCTTTCCCACTGAAGTAAAAACTGCATGGATGGGGCGTTTTATGCTGCACGTCTTGTAGAATGTCGTGTGATGTCCCCGTCGATGGATGATATGGGTAACAAAACCAGGATAATTGCCGTTTGTAATGAAGATCAGCAAGGCGGTGAATTCCATGGCCACTTTCTTAAGGAGGGCGTGTCAGTCACCGAAAACATGCCGTAGTCGTTGCACCAATGGTGGAGATCAGCAACTGAAGTGTGAAAAATGGCCTTGGTGGAAGCCTGTTCGTGCCGCAGACTCCAACTGAAGTAAAAACGGCACGGATGAAGCCTTTTATGCCGCACGTTTTGTAGAATGTCGTGTGATGTCCTCGTCTATGGATGACATGGGTAATCAAACCAGGATCATTGTCGTTTTTAATGAAGATCTGAGAGGCGGTGAATTCTATGGCCGCTTTCTTAAGGAGGGTGTCTGTCACCGAAAACATGCTGTTGTCGTTGCACCAATGGTGGAGAGCAGCAACTGAAGTGTGAAAAATGGCCTCGGTGGAAGCATGTTCGTGCCACAGCTTTTCCCACTAAAGTAAAAACGGCACGGATGCGGCCTTTTATGCTGCACGTCTTGTAGAATGTCGTGTGATGTCCCCGTTGATAGATGAAATGGGTAATCAAGCCAGGATTATTGCCGTTTATAATGAAGATCTGCAAGGCGGTGAATTCCATGGCCGCTTTCTTAAGGAGGGTGTGTCTGTCACCAAAAACATGCCTTTGTCGTTGCACCAGTGGTGGAGAGCAGCAACTGAAGTGTGAAAAATGGCCTGGCTGGAAGCATGTTCGTGCCGCAGACTTTCCAACTGAAGTAAAAACGGCACGGATGGGGCCTTTTATGCTGCACGTCTTGTAGAATGTCGTGTGATGTCCCCGTCGATGGATGATAAAGGTAATCAAACCAGGATTACTACCGTTTATAATGAAGAACTGCAAGGCGGTGAATTCTATTGCCGCTTTATTAAGGAGGGTGTGTCTGTCACCGAAAACATGCCATTGTCGTTGCACTAATGGCGGAGAGCAGCAACTGAAGTGTGAAAAATGGCCTGGTTGGAAGCATGTTCGTGGCGCAGCTTTTCCCACTGAAGTAAAAACGGCACGGATGGGGCCTTTTATGCTGCACGTCTTGTAGAATGTCGTGTGATGTCCCCGTCGATGGATGATATTGGTAATCAAACCAGCATTATTGCCGTTTATAAGGAAGATCTGCAAGGCGGTGAATTCCGTGGCCGCTTTCTTAAGGAGGGTGTGTCTGCCACCGAAAACAAGCCGTAGTCGTTGCACCAATGGTGGAGATCAGCAACTGAAGTGTGAAAAATGGCCTTGGTGGAAGCATGATCGTGCCGCAGACTTTCCAACTGAAGTAAAAACGGCACGGATGGGGCCTTTTATGCTGCACGTCTTGTAGAATGTCGTGTGATGTCCCCGTCTATGGATGACATGGGTAATCAAACCAGGATCAATGCCGTTTGTAATGAAGATCTGAGAGGCGGTGAATTCCATGTCCGCTTTTTTAAGAAGGTTGTGTCTGTCACCGATAACATGCCGTTGTCGTTGCACCAATGGTGGAGAGCAGCAACTGAAGTGTGAAAAATGGCCTGGTTGAAAGGATGTTCGTGCCGCACGCTTTCCCACTGAAGTAAAAACGGCACGGATGAGGACTTTTATGCTGCACGTCTTGTAAAATGTAGTCTGATGTCCCCGTCGATGGATGATATGGGTAATCAAACCAGAAATTATTGCCGTTTATAATGAAGATAGGCAAGGCGGTGAATTCAATGGCCGCTTTCTTAAGGAGGGTGTCTGTCACCGAAAACATGCCGTTGTCGTTGCACCAATGGTGGAGAGCAGCAACTGAAGTGTGAAAAATGGCCTTGGTGGAAGCATGTTCGTGCCGCAGCCTTTCCCACTGAAGTAAAAACGGCACGGATGGGGCCTTTTATGCTGCACGTCTTGTAGAATGTCGTGTGATGTCCCCATCGATGCATGATATGAGTTACCAAACCAGGATCATTGCCGTTTGTAATGAAGATCTGAGAGGCGGTGAATTCCATGGCCGCTTTCTTAAGGAGGGTGTGTCTGTCACCGATAACATGCCGTTGTCGTTGCACCAATGGTGGAGAGCAGCAACCGAAGTATGAATAATGGCCTGGTTGGAAGCATGTTCGTGGCGCAGCCTTTCCCACTGAAGTATAAACGGCACGGATGGGGCCTTTTATGCTGCACGTCTTGTAGAATGTCGTGTGATGTCCCTGTCGATGGATGACATGGGTAATCAAACCATGATTATTGTCGTTTATAATGAAGATCTGCAAGGCGGTGAATTCCATGGCCGCTTTCTTAAAGAGGGTGTGTCTCTCACCGAAAACATGCCGTTGTCGTTGCACCAATGGTGGAGAGCAGCAACTGAAGTGTGAAAAATGGCCTTGGTGGAAGCATGTTCGTGCCACAGCTTTTCCCACTGAAGTAAAAACGGCACGGATGCGTCCTTTTATGCTGCACGTCTTGTAGAATGTCGTGTGATGTCCCCGTTGATAGATGAAATGGGTAATCAAGCCAGGATTATTGCCGTTTATTATGAAGATCTGCAAGGCGGGTAATTCCATGGCCGCTTTCTTAAGGAGGGTGTGTCTGTCACAGAAAACATGCCGTTGTCGTTGCACCAGTGGTGGAGAGCAGCAGCTGAAGTGTGAAAAATGGCCTGGTTGGAAGCATGTTCGTGCCGAGGCTTTTCCCACTGAAGTAAAAACGGCACGGATGAGGCCTTTTATGCTGCACGTCTTGTAGAATGTCGTGTGATGTCCCCGTCGATGGATGATAAAGGTAATCAAACCAGGATTATTGCCGTTTATATTGAAGATCAGCAAGGCGGTGAATTCCATGGCAGCTTTCTTAAGGAGGGCGTGTCAGTCACCGAAAACATGCCGTAGTCGTTGCACCAATGGTGGAGATCAGCAACTGAAGTGTGAAAAATGGCCCTGGTGGAAGCATGTTCGTGCCGCAGACTTTCCAACTGAAGTAAAAACGGCACGGATGAAGCCTTTTATGCCGCACGTCTTGTAGAATGTCGTGTGATGTCCTCGTCTATGGATGACATGGGTAATCAAACCAGGATCATTGCCGTTTGTAATGAAGATCTGAGAGGCGATGAATTCTATGACCGCTTTCTTAAGGAGGGTGTCTGTCACCGAAAACATGCCGTTGTCGTTGCACCAATGGTGGAGAGCAGCAGCTGAAGTGTGAAAAATGGCCTGGTTGGAAGCATGTTCGTGCCGAGGCCTTTCCCACTGAAGTAAAAACGGCACGGATGAGGCCTTTTATGCTGCACGTCTTGTAGAATGTCGTGTGATGTCCCCGTCGATGGATGATAAAGGTAATCAAACCAGGATTATTGCCGTTTATATTGAAGATCAGCAAGGCGGTGAATTCCATGGCAGCTTTCTTAAGGAGGGCGTGTCAGTCACCGAAAACATGCCGTAGTCGTTGCACCAATGGTGGAGATCAGCAACTGAAGTGTGAAAAATGGCCCTGGTGGAAGCATGTTCGTGCCGCAGACTTTCCAACTGAAGTAAAAACGGCACGGATGAAGCCTTTTATGCCGCACGTCTTGTAGAATGTCGTGTGATGTCCTCGTCTATGGATGACATGGGTAATCAAACCAGGATCATTGCCGTTTGTAATGAAGATCTGAGAGGCGATGAATTCTATGACCGCTTTCTTAAGGAGGGTGTCTGTCACCAAAAACATGCCTTTGTCGTTGCACCAGTGGTGGAGAGCAGCAACTGAAGTGTGAAAAATGGCCTGGCTGGAAGCATGTTCATGCCGCAGCCCTTCCCACTGAAGTAAAAACGGCACGGATGGGGTTTTTTATGCTGCACGTCTTGTATAATGTCGTGTGATGTCCCTGTCGATGGATGATAAAGGTAATCAAACCAGGATTATTACCGTTTATAATGAAGAACTGCAAGGCGGTGAATTCTATTGCCGCTTTATTAATGAGGGTGTGTCTGTCACCGAAAACATGCCATTGTCGTTGCACTAATGGCGGAGAGCAGCAACTGAAGTGTGAAAAATGGCCTGGTTGGAAGCATGTTCGTGACGCAGCTTTTCCCACTGAAGTAAAAACGGCACGGATGGGGCCTTTTATGCTGCACGTCTTGTAGAATGTCGTGTGATGTCCCCGTCGATGGATGATATTGGTAATCAAACCAGCATTATTGCCGTTTATAAGGAAGATCTGCAAGGCGGTGAATTCCGTGGCCGCTTTCTTAAGGAGGGTGTGTCTGCTACCGAAAACAAGCCGTAGTCGTTGCACCAATGGTGGAGATCAGCAATTGAAGTGTGAAAAATGGCCTTGGTGGAAGCATGATCGTGCCGCAGACTTTCCAACTGAAGTAAAAACGGCACGGATGGGGCCTTTTATGCTGCACGTCTTGTAGAATGTCGTGTGATGTCCCCGTCTATGGATGACATGGGTGATCAAACCAGGATCAATGCCGTTTGTAATGAAGATCTGAGAGGCGGTGAATTCCATGTCCGCTTTTTTAAGGAGGTTGTGTCTGTCACCGATAACATGCCGTTGTCGTTGCACCAATGGTGGAGAGCAGCAACTGAAGTGTGAAAAATGGCCTGGTTGAAAGGATGTTCGTGCCGCACGCTTTCCCACTGAAGTAAAAACGGCACGGATGAGGACTTTTATGCTGCACGTCTTGTAGAATGTAGTCTGATGTCCCCGTCGATGGATGATATGGGTAATCAAACCAGAAATTATTGCCGTTTATAATGAAGATAGGCAAGGCGGTGAATTCAATGGCCGCTTTCTTAAGGAGGGTGTCTGTCACCGAAAACATGCCGTTGTCGTTGCACCAATGGTGGAGAGCAGCAACTGAAGTGTGAAAAATGGCCTTGGTGGAAGCATGTTCGTGCCGCAGCCTTTCCCACTGAAGTAAAAACGGCACGGATGGGGCCTTTTATGCTGCACGTCTTGTAGAATGTCGTGTGATGTCCCCATCGATGCATGATATGAGTAACCAAACCAGGATCATTGCCGTTTGTAATGAAGATCTGAGAGGCGGTGAATTCCATGGCCACTTTCTTAAGGAGGGTGTGTCTGTCACCGACAACATGCCGTTGTAGTTGCACCAATGGTGGAGAGCAGCAACCGAAGTATGAATAATGGCCTGGTTGGAAGCATGTTCGTGGCGCAGCCTTTCCCACTGAAGTATAAACGGCACGGATGGGGCCTTTTATGCTGCACGTCTTGTAGAATGTCGTGTGATGTCCCTGTCGATGGATGACATGGGTAATCAAACCAGGATTATTGCCGTTTATATTGAAGATCAGCAAGGCGGTGAATTCCATGGCAGCTTTCTTAAGGAGGGCGTGTCAGTCACCGATAACATGCCGTAGTCGTTGCATCAATGGTGGAGATCAGCAACTGAAGTGTGAAAAATGGCCCTGGTGGAAGCATGTTCGTGCCGCAGACTTTCCAACTGAAGTAAAAACGGCACGGATGAAGCCTTTTATGCCGCACGTCTTGTAGAATGTCGTGTGATGTCCTCGTCTATGGATGACATGGGTAATCAAACCAGGATCATTGCCGTTTGTAATGAAGATCTGAGAGGCGATGAATTCTATGACCGCTTTCTTAAGGAGGGTGTCTGTCACCGAAAACATGCCGTTGTCGTTGCACCAATGGTGGAGAGCAGCAACTGAAGTGTGAAAAATG
The DNA here is from genome assembly GCA_030143305.2 of Amblyomma americanum. Lineage (NCBI taxonomy): Eukaryota > Metazoa > Arthropoda > Arachnida > Ixodida > Ixodidae > Amblyomma > Amblyomma americanum. Next base: position 136,744 of record JARKHS020011183.1, on the reverse strand, counting down.
GCCTTGGTGGAAGCATGTTCGTGCCACAGCTTTTCCCACTGAAGTAAAAACGGCACGGATGCGTTCTTTTATGCTGCACGTCTTGTAGAATGTCGTGTGATGTCCCCGTTGATAGATGAAATGGGTAATCAAGCCAGGATTATTGCCGTTTATTATGAAGATCTGCAAGGCGTTGAATTCCATGGCCGCTTTCTTAAGGAGGGTGTGTCTGTCACAGAAAACATGCCGTTGTCGTTGCACCAGTGGTGGAGAGCAGCAACTGAAGCGTGAAAAATGGCCTGGTTGGAAGAAGGTTCGTGGCGCAGCCTTTCCCACTGAAGTAAAAACGGCACGGATGAGGCCTTTTATTCTGCACGTCTTGTAGAAAGTCGTGTGATGTCCCTGTCGATGGATGACATGGGTAATCAAACCATGATTATTGTCGTTTATAATGAAGATCTGCAAGGCGGTGAATTCCATGGCCGCTTTCTTAAGGAGGGTGTGTCTGTCACCGAAAACATGCCGTTGTCGTTGCACCAATGTTGGAGAGCAGCAGCTGAAGTGTGAAAAATGGCCTGGTTGGAAGCATGTTCGTGGCGCAGCCATTCCCACTGAAGTAAAAACGGCACGGATAGGGCCTTTTATGCTGCTCGTCTTGTAGAATGTCGTGCGATGTCCCCGTATATGGATGAAATGGGCAATAAAACCAGGATCATTGCCGTTTGTAATGAAGATATGAGAGGCGGTGAATTCCATGGCCGCTTTCTTAAGGAGGGTGTCTGTCACCGAATACATGCCGTTGTCGTTGCACCAATGGTGGAGAGCAGCAACTGAAGTGTGAAAAATGGCCTTGGTGGAAGCATGTTCGTGCCGCAGCCTTTCCCACTGAAGTAAAAACTGCATGGATGGGGCGTTTTATGCTGCACGTCTTGTAGAATGTCGTGTGATGTCCCCGTCGATGGATGATATGGGTAACAAAACCAGGATAATTGCCGTTTGTAATGAAGATCAGCAAGGCGGTGAATTCCATGGCCGCTTTCTTAAGGAGGGCGTGTCAGTCACCGAAAACATGCCGTAGTCGTTGCACCAATGGTGGAGATCAGCAACTGAAGTGTGAAAAATGGCCTTGGTGGAAGCATGTTCGTGCCGCAGACTCCAACTGAAGTAAAAACGGCACGGATGAAGCCTTTTATGCCGCACGTTTTGTAGAATGTCGTGTGATGTCCTCGTCTATGGATGACATGGGTAATCAAACCAGGATCATTGCCGTTTGTAATGAAGATCTGAGAGGCGGTGAATTCTATGGCCGCTTTCTTAAGGAGGGTGTCTGTCACCGAAAACATGCTGTTGTCGTTGCACCAATGGTGGAGAGCAGCAACTGAAGTGTGAAAAATGGCCTCGGTGGAAGCATGTTCGTGCCACAGCTTTTCCCACTGAAGTAAAAACGGCACGGATGAGGCCTTTTATGCTGCACGTCTTGTAGAATGTCGTGTGATGTCCCCGTTGATAGATGAAATGGGTAATCAAGCCAGGATTATTGCCGTTTATAATGAAGATCTGCAAGGCGGTGAATTCCATGGCCGCTTTCTTAAGGAGGGTGTGTCTGTCACCGAAAACATGCCATTGTCGTTGCACTAATGGCGGAGAGCAGCAACTGAAGTGTGGAAAATGGCCTAATTTTAAGCATGTTCGTGGCGCAGCTTTTCCCACTGAAGTAAAAACGGCACGGATGGGGCCTTTTATGCTGCACGTCTTGTAGAATGTCGTGTGATGTCCCCGTCGATGGATGATATTGGTAATCAAACCAGCATTATTGCCGTTTATAAGGAAGATCTGCAAGGCGGTGAATTCCGTGGCCGCTTTCTTAAGGAGGGTGTGTCTGTCACCGAAAACATGCCATTGTCCTTGCACTAATGGCGGAGAGCAGCAACTGAAGTGTGAAAAATGGCCTGGTTGGAAGCATGTTCGTGGCGCAGCTTTTCCCACTGAAGTAAAAACGGCACGGATGGGGCCTTTTATGCTGCACGTCTTGTAGAATGTCGTGTGATGTCCCCGTCGATGGATGATAAAGGTAATCAAACCAGGATTATTACCGTTTATAATGAAGAACTGCAAGGCGGTGAATTCTATTGCCGCTTTATTAAGGAGGGTGTGTCTGTCACCGAAAACATGCCATTGTCGTTGCACTAATGGCGGAGAGCAGCAACTGAAGTGTGAAAAATGGCCTGGTTGGAAGCATGTTCGTGGCGCAGCTTTTCCCACTGAAGTAAAAACGGCACGGATGGGGCCTTTTATGCTGCACGTCTTGTAGAATGTCGTGTGATGTCCCCGTCGATGGATGATATTGGTAATCAAACCAGCATTATTGCCGTTTATAAGGAAGATCTGCAAGGCGGTGAATTCCGTGGCCGCTTTCTTAAGGAGGGTGTGTCTGCCACCGAAAACAAGCCGTAGTCGTTGCACCAATGGTGGAGATCAGCAACTGAAGTGTGAAAAATGGCCTTGGTGGAAGCATGATCGTGCCGCAGACTTTCCAACTGAAGTAAAAACTGCACGGATTGGGCCTTTTATGCTGCACGGCTTGTAGAATGTCGTGTGATGTCCCCGTCTATGGATGACATGGGTAATCAAACCAGGATCAATGCCGTTTGTAATGAAGATCTGAGAGGCGGTGAATTCCATGTCCGCTTTTTTAAGGAGGTTGTGTCTGTCACCGATAACATGCCGTTGTCGTTGCACCAATGGTGGAGAGCAGCAACTGAAGTGTGAAAAATGGCCTGATTGAAAGGATGTTCGTGCCGCACGCTTTCCCACTGAAGTAAAAACGGCACGGATGAGGACTTTTATGCTGCACGTCTTGTAGAATGTAGTCTGATGTCCCCGTCGATGGATGATATGGGTAATCAAACCATGATTATTGTCGTTTATAATGAAGATCTGCAAGGCGGTGAATTCCATGGCCGCTTTCTTAAAGAGGGTGTGTCTCTCACCAAAAACATGCCGTTGTCGTTGCACCAATGGTGGAGAGCAGCAGCTGAAGTGTGAAAAATGGCCTGGTTGGAAGCATGTTCGTGCCGAGGCCTTTCCCACTGAAGTAAAAACGGCACGGATGAGGCCTTTTATGCTGCACGTCTTGTAGAATGTCGTGTGATGTCCCCGTCGATGGATGATAAAGGTAATCAAACCAGGATTATTGCCGTTTATATTGAAGATCAGCAAGGCGGTGAATTCCATGGCAGCTTTCTTAAGGAGGGCGTGTCAGTCACCGAAAACATGCCGTAGTCGTTGCACCAATGGTGGAGATCAGCAACTGAAGTGTGAAAAATGGCCCTGGTGGAAGCATGTTCGTGCCGCAGACTTTCCAACTGAAGTAAAAACGGCACGGATGAAGCCTTTTATGCCGCACGTCTTGTAGAATGTCGTGTGATGTCCTCGTCTATGGATGACATGGGTAATCAAACCAGGATCATTGCCGTTTGTAATGAAGATCTGAGAGGCGATGAATTCTATGACCGCTTTCTTAAGGAGGGTGTCTGTCACCGAAAACATGCCGTAGTCGTTGCACCAATCGTGGAGAGCAGCAACTGAAGTGTGAAAAATGGCCTTGGTGGAAGCATGTTCGTGCCACAGCTTTTCCCACTGAAGTAAAAACGGCACGGATGCGTCCTTTTATGCTGCACGTCTTGTAGAATGTCGTGTGATGTCCCCGTTGATAGATGAAATGGGTAATCAAGCCAGGATTATTGCCGTTTATTATGAAGATCTGCAAGGCGTTGAATTCCATGGCCGCTTTCTTAAGGAGGGTGTGTCTGTCACAGAAAACATGCCGTTGTCGTTGCACCAGTGGTGGAGAGCAGCAACTGAAACGTGAAAAATGGCCTGGTTGGAAGAAGGTTCGTGCCGCAGCCTTTCCCACTGAAGTAAAAACGGCACGGATGAGGCCTTTTATTCTGCACGTCTTGTAGAAAGTCGTGTGATGTCCCTGTCGATGGATGACATGGGTAATCAAACCATGATTATTGTCGTTTATAATGAAGATCTGCAAGGCGGTGAATTCCATGGCCGCTTTCTTAAGGAGGGTGTGTCTGTCACCGAAAACATGCCGTTGTCGTTGCACCAATGTTGGAGAGCAGCAGCTGAAGTGTGAAAAATGGCCTGGTTGGAAGCATGTTCGTGGCGCAGCCTTTCCCACTGAAGTAAAAACGGCACGGATAGGGCCTTTTATGCTGCTCGTCTTGTAGAATGTCGTGCGATGTCCCCGTATATGGATGAAATGGGCAATAAAACCAGGATCATTGCCGTTTGTAATGAAGATATGAGAGGCGGTGAATTCCATGGCCGCTTTCTTAAGGAGGGTATCTGTCACCGAATACATGCCGTTGCCGTTGCACCAATGGTGGAGAGCAGCAACTGAAGTGTGAAAAATGGCCTTGGTGGAAGCATGTTCGTGCCGAGGCTTTTCCCACTGAAGTAAAAACGGCACGGATGAGGCCTTTTATGCTGCACGTCTTGTAGAATGTCGTGTGATGTCCCCGTCGATGGATGATAAAGGTAATCAAACCAGGATTATTGCCGTTTATATTGAAGATCAGCAAGGCGGTGAATTCCATGGCAGCTTTCTTAAGGAGGGCGTGTCAGTCACCGAAAACATGCCGTAGTCGTTGCACCAATGGTGGAGATCAGCAACTGAAGTGTGAAAAATGGCCCTGGTGGAAGCATGTTCGTGCCGCAGACTTTCCAACTGAAGTAAAAACGGCACGGATGAAGCCTTTTATGCCGCACGTCTTGTAGAATGTCGTGTGATGTCCTCGTCTATGGATGACATGGGTAATCAAACCAGGATCATTGCCGTTTGTAATGAAGATCTGAGAGGCGATGAAATCTATGACCGCTTTCTTAAGGAGGGTGTCTGTCACCAAAAACATGCCTTTGTCGTTGCACCAGTGGTGGAGAGCAGCAACTGAAGTGTGAAAAATGGCCTGGCTGGAAGCATGTTCATGCCGCAGCCCTTCCCACTGAAGTAAAAACGGCACGGATGGGGTTTTTTATGCTGCACGTCTTGTATAATGTCGTGTGATGTCCCCGTCGATGGATGATAAAGGTAATCAAACCAGGATTATTACCGTTTATAATGAAGAACTGCAAGGCGGTGAATTCTATTGCCGCTTTATTAATGAGGGTGTGTCTGTCACCGAAAACATGCCATTGTCGTTGCACTAATGGCGGAGAGCAGCAACTGAAGTGTGAAAAATGGCCTGGTTGGAAGCATGTTCGTGGCGCAGCTTTTCCCACTGAAGTAAAAACGGCACGGATGGGGCCTTTTATGCTGCACGTCTTGTAGAATGTCGTGTGATGTCCCCGTCGATGGATGATATTGGTAATCAAACCAGCATTATTGCCGTTTATAAGGAAGATCTGCAAGGCGGTGAATTCCGTGGCCGCTTTCTTAAGGAGGGTGTGTCTGCTACCGAAAACAAGCCGTAGTCGTTGCACCAATGGTGGAGATCAGCAATTGAAGTGTGAAAAATGGCCTTGGTGGAAGCATGATCGTGCCGCAGACTTTCCAACTGAAGTAAAAACGGCACGGATGGGGCCTTTTATGCTGCACGTCTTGTAGAATGTCGTGTGATGTCCCCGTCTATGGATGACATGGGTGATCAAACCAGGATCAATGCCGTTTGTAATGAAGATCTGAGAGGCGGTGAATTCCAAGTCCGCTTTTTTAAGGAGGTTGTGTCTGTCACCGATAACATGCCGTTGTCGTTGCACCAATGGTGGAGAGCAGCAACTGAAGTGTGAAAAATGGCCTGGTTGAAAGGATGTTCGTGCCGCACGCTTTCCCACTGAAGTAAAAACGGCACGGATGAGGACTTTTATGCTGCACGTCTTGTAGAATGTAGTCTGATGTCCCCGTCGATGGATGATATGGGTAATCAAACCAGAAATTATTGCCGTTTATAATGAAGATAGGCAAGGCGGTGAATTCAATGGCCGCTTTCTTAAGGAGGGTGTCTGTCACCGAAAACATGCCGTTGTCGTTGCACCAATGGTGGAGAGCAGCAACTGAAGTGTGAAAAATGGCCTTGGTGGAAGCATGTTCGTGCCGCAGCCTTTCCCACTGAAGTAAAAACGGCACGGATGGGGCCTTTTATGCTGCACGTCTTGTAGAATGTCGTGTGATGTCCCCATCGATGCATGATATGAGTAACCAAACCAGGATCATTGCCGTTTGTAATGAAGATCTGAGAGGCGGTGAATTCCATGGCCACTTTCTTAAGGAGGGTGTGTCTGTCACCGACAACATGCCGTTGTAGTTGCACCAATGGTGGAGAGCAGCAACCGAAGTATGAATAATGGCCTGGTTGGAAGCATGTTCGTGGCGCAGCCTTTCCCACTGAAGTATAAACGGCACGGATGGGGCCTTTTATGCTGCACGTCTTGTAGAATGTCGTGTGATGTCCCTGTCGATGGATGACATGGGTAATCAAACCAGGATTATTGCCGTTTATATTGAAGATCAGCAAGGCGGTGAATTCCATGGCAGCTTTCTTAAGGAGGGCGTGTCAGTCACCGATAACATGCCGTAGTCGTTGCACCAATGGTGGAGATCAGCAACTGAAGTGTGAAAAATGGCCCTGGTGGAAGCATGTTCGTGCCGCAGACTTTCCAACTGAAGTAAAAACGGCACGGATGAAGCCTTTTATGCCGCACGTCTTGTAGAATGTCGTGTGATGTCCTCGTCTATGGATGACATGGGTAATCAAACCAGGATCATTGCCGTTTGTAATGAAGATCTGAGAGGCGATGAATTCTATGACCGCTTTCTTAAGGAGTGTGTCTGTCACCGAAAACATGCCGTTGTCGTTGCACCAATGGTGGAGAGCAGCAACTGAAGTGTGAAAAATGGCCTTGGTGGAAGCATGTTCGTGCCACAGCTTTTCCCACTGAAGTAAAAACGGCACGGATGCGTCCTTTTATGCTGCACGTCTTGTAGAATGTCGTGTGATGTCCCCGTTGATAGATGAAATGGGTAATCAAGCCAGGATTATTGCCGTTTATTATGAAGATCTGCAAGGCGTTGAATTCCATGGCCGCTTTCTTAAGGAGGGTGTGTCTGTCACAGAAAACATGCCGTTGTCGTTGCACCAGTGGTGGAGAGCAGCAACTGAAGCGTGAAAAATGGCCTGGTTGGAAGAAGGTTCGTGGCGCAGCCTTTCCCACTGAAGTAAAAACGGCACGGATGAGGCCTTTTATTCTGCACGTCTTGTAGAAAGTCGTGTGATGTCCCTGTCGATGGATGACATGGGTAATCAAACCATGATTATTGTCGTTTATAATGAAGATCTGCAAGGCGGTGAATTCCATGGCCGCTTTCTTAAGGAGGGTGTGTCTGTCACCGAAAACATGCCGTTGTCGTTGCACCAATGTTGGAGAGCAGCAGCTGAAGTGTGAAAAATGGCCTGGTTGGAAGCATGTTCGTGGCGCAGCCTTTCCCACTGAAGTAAAAACGGCACGGATAGGGCCTTTTATGCTGCTCGTCTTGTAGAATGTCGTGCGATGTCCCCGTATATGGATGAAATGGGCAATAAAACCAGGATCATTGCCGTTTGTAATGAAGATATGAGAGGCGGTGAATTCCATGGCCGCTTTCTTAAGGAGGGTGTCTGTCACCGAATACATGCCGTTGTCGTTGCACCAATGGTGGAGAGCAGCAACTGAAGTGTGAAAAATGGCCTTGGTGGAAGCATGTTCGTGCCGCAGCCTTTCCCACTGAAGTAAAAACTGCATGGATGGGGCGTTTTATGCTGCACGTCTTGTAGAATGTCGTGTGATGTCCCCGTCGATGGATGATATGGGTAACAAAACCAGGATAATTGCCGTTTGTAATGAAGATCAGCAAGGCGGTGAATTCCATGGCCGCTTTCTTAAGGAGGGCGTGTCAGTCACCGAAAACATGCCGTAGTCGTTGCACCAATGGTGGAGATCAGCAACTGAAGTGTGAAAAATGGCCTTGGTGGAAGCATGTTCGTGCCGCAGACTCCAACTGAAGTAAAAACGGCACGGATGAAGCCTTTTATGCCGCACGTTTTGTAGAATGTCGTGTGATGTCCTCGTCTATGGATGACATGGGTAATCAAACCAGGATCATTGCCGTTTGTAATGAAGATCTGAGAGGCGGTGAATTCTATGGCCGCTTTCTTAAGGAGGGTGTCTGTCACCGAAAACATGCTGTTGTCGTTGCACCAATGGTGGAGAGCAGCAACTGAAGTGTGAAAAATGGCCTCGGTGGAAGCATGTTCGTGCCACAGCTTTTCCCACTGAAGTAAAAACGGCACGGATGAGGCCTTTTATGCTGCACGTCTTGTAGAATGTCGTGTGATGTCCCCGTTGATAGATGAAATGGGTAATCAAGCCAGGATTATTGCCGTTTATAATGAAGATCTGCAAGGCGGTGAATTCCATGGCCGCTTTCTTAAGGAGGGTGTGTCTGTCACCGAAAACATGCCATTGTCGTTGCACTAATGGCGGAGAGCAGCAACTGAAGTGTGGAAAATGGCCTAATTGGAAGCATGTTCGTGGCGCAGCTTTTCCCACTGAAGTAAAAACGGCACGGATGGGGCCTTTTATGCTGCACGTCTTGTAGAATGTCGTGTGATGTCCCCGTCGATGGATGATATTGGTAATCAAACCAGCATTATTGCCGTTTATAAGGAAGATCTGCAAGGCGGTGAATTCCGTGGCCGCTTTCTTAAGGAGGGTGTGTCTGTCACCGAAAACATGCCATTGTCGTTGCACTAATGGCGGAGAGCAGCAACTGAAGTGTGAAAAATGGCCTGGTTGGAAGCATGTTCGTGGCGCAGCTTTTCCCACTGAAGTAAAAACGGCACGGATGGGGCCTTTTATGCTGCACGTCTTGTAGAATGTCGTGTGATGTCCCCGTCGATGGATGATAAAGGTAATCAAACCAGGATTATTACCGTTTATAATGAAGAACTGCAAGGCGGTGAATTCTATTGCCGCTTTATTAAGGAGGGTGTGTCTGTCACCAAAAACATGCCGTTGTCGTTGCACCAATGGTGGAGAGCAGCAGCTGAAGTGTGAAAAATGGCCTGGTTGGAAGCATGTTCGTGCCGAGGCCTTTCCCACTGAAGTAAAAACGGCACGGACGAGGCCTTTTATGCTGCACGTCTTGTAGAATGTCGTGTGATGTCCCCGTCGATGGATGATAAAGGTAATCAAACCAGGATTATTGCCGTTTATATTGAAGATCAGCAAGGCGGTGAATTCCATGGCAGCTTTCTTAAGGAGGGCGTGTCAGTCACCGAAAACATGCCGTAGTCGTTGCACCAATGGTGGAGATCAGCAACTGAAGTGTGAAAAATGGCCCTGGTGGAAGCATGTTCGTGCCGCAGACTTTCCAACTGAAGTAAAAACGGCACGGATGAAGCCTTTTATGCCGCACGTCTTGTAGAATGTCGTGTGATGTCCTCGTCTATGGATGACATGGGTAATCAAACCAGGATCATTGCCGTTTGTAATGAAGATCTGAGAGGCGATGAATTCTATGACCGCTTTCTTAAGGAGGGTGTCTGTCACCGAAAACATGCCGTAGTCGTTGCACCAATCGTGGAGAGCAGCAACTGAAGTGTGAAAAATGGCCTTGGTGGAAGCATGTTCGTGCCACAGCTTTTCCCACTGAAGTAAAAACGGCACGGATGCGTCCTTTTATGCTGCACGTCTTGTAGAATGTCGTGTGATGTCCCCGTTGATAGATGAAATGGGTAATCAAGCCAGGATTATTGCCGTTTATTATGAAGATCTGCAAGGCGTTGAATTCCATGGCCGCTTTCTTAAGGAGGGTGTGTCTGTCACAGAAAACATGCCGTTGTCGTTGCACCAGTGGTGGAGAGCAGCAACTGAAACGTGAAAAATGGCCTGGTTGGAAGAAGGTTCGTGCCGCAGCCTTTCCCACTGAAGTAAAAACGGCACGGATGAGGCCTTTTATTCTGCACGTCTTGTAGAAAGTCGTGTGATGTCCCTGTCGATGGATGACATGGGTAATCAAACCATGATTATTGTCGTTTATAATGAAGATCTGCAAGGCGGTGAATTCCATGGCCGCTTTCTTAAGGAGGGTGTGTCTGTCACCGAAAACATGCCGTTGTCGTTGCACCAATGTTGGAGAGCAGCAGCTGAAGTGTGAAAAATGGCCTGGTTGGAAGCATGTTCGTGGCGCAGCCTTTCCCACTGAAGTAAAAACGGCACGGATAGGGCCTTTTATGCTGCTCGTCTTGTAGAATGTCGTGCGATGTCCCCGTATATGAATGAAATGGGCAATAAAACCAGGATCATTGCCGTTTGTAATGAAGATATGAGAGGCGGTGAATTCCATGGCCGCTTTCTTAAGGAGGGTGTCTGTCACCGAATACATGCCGTTGCCGTTGCACCAATGGTGGAGAGCAGCAACTGAAGTGTGAAAAATGGCCTTGGTGGAAGCATGTTCGTGCCGCAGCCTTTCCCACTGAAGTAAAAACTGCATGGATGGGGCGTTTTATGCTGCACGTCTTGTAGAATGTCGTGTGATGTCCCCGTCGATGGATGATATGGGTAACAAAACCAGGATAATTGCCGTTTGTAATGAAGATCAGCAAGGCGGTGAATTCCATGGCCGCTTTCTTAAGGAGGGCGTGTCAGTCACCGAAAACATGCCGTAGTCGTTGCACCAATGGTGGAGATCAGCAACTGAAGTGTGAAAAATGGCCTTGGTGGAAGCATGTTCGTGCCGCAGACTCCAACTGAAGTAAAAACGGCACGGATGAAGCCTTTTATGCCGCACGTTTTGTAGAATGTCGTGTGATGTCCTCGTCTATGGATGACATGCGTAATCAAACCAGGATCATTGCCGTTTGTAATGAAGATCTGAGAGGCGGTGAATTCTATGGCCGCTTTCTTAAGGAGGGTGTCTGTCACCGAAAACATGCTGTTGTCGTTGCACCAATGGTGGAGAGCAGCAGCTGAAGTGTGAAAAATGGCCTGGTTGGAAGCATGTTCGTGCCGAGGCCTTTCCCACTGAAGTAAAAACGGCACGGATGAGGCCTTTTATGCTGCACGTCTTGTAGAATGTCGTGTGATGTCCCCGTCGATGGATGATAAAGGTAATCAAACCAGGATTATTGCCGTTTATATTGAAGATCAGCAAGGCGGTGAATTCCATGGCAGCTTTCTTAAGGAGGGCGTGTCAGTCACCGAAAACATGCCGTAGTCGTTGCACCAATGGTGGAGATCAGCAACTGAAGTGTGAAAAATGGCCTTGGTGGAAGCATGTTCGTGCCGCAGCCTTTCCCACTGAAGTAAAAACTGCATGGATGGGGCGTTTTATGCTGCACGTCTTGTAGAATGTCGTGTGATGTCCCCGTCGATGGATGATATGGGTAACAAAACCAGGATAATTGCCGTTTGTAATGAAGATCAGCAAGGCGGTGAATTCCATGGCCGCTTTCTTAAGGAGGGCGTGTCAGTCACCGAAAACATGCCGTAGTCGTTGCACCAATGGTGGAGATCAGCAACTGAAGTGTGAAAAATGGCCTTGGTGGAAGCATGTTCGTGCCGCAGACTCCAACTGAAGTAAAAACGGCACGGATGAAGCCTTTTATGCCGCACGTTTTGTAGAATGTCGTGTGATGTCCTCGTCTATGGATGACATGCGTAATCAAACCAGGATCATTGCCGTTTGTAATGAAGATCTGAGAGGCGGTGAATTCTATGGCCGCTTTCTTAAGGAGGGTGTCTGTCACCGAAAACATGCTGTTGTCGTTGCACCAATGGTGGAGAGCAGCAGCTGAAGTGTGAAAAATGGCCTGGTTGGAAGCATGTTCGTGCCGAGGCCTTTCCCACTGAAGTAAAAACGGCACGGATGAGGCCTTTTATGCTGCACGTCTTGTAGAATGTCGTGTGATGTCCCCGTCGATGGATGATAAAGGTAATCAAACCAGGATTATTGCCGTTTATATTGAAGATCAGCAAGGCGGTGAATTCCATGGCAGCTTTCTTAAGGAGGGCGTGTCAGTCACCGAAAACATGCCGTAGTCGTTGCACCAATGGTGGAGATCAGCAACTGAAGTGTGAAAAATGGCCCTGGTGGAAGCATGTTCGTGCCGCAGACTTTCCAACTGAAGTAAAAACGGCACGGATGAAGCCTTTTATGCCGCACGTCTTGTAGAATGTCGTGTGATGTCCTCGTCTATGGATGACATGGGTAATCAAACCAGGATCATTGCCGTTTGTAATGAAGATCTGAGAGGCGATGAATTCTATGACCGCTTTCTTAAGGCGGGTGTCTGTCACCAAAAACATGCCTTTGTCGTTGCACCAGTGGTGGAGAGCAGCAACTGAAGTGTGAAAAATGGCCTGGCTGGAAGCATGTTCGTGCCGCAGCCCTTCCCACTGAAGTAAAAACGGCACGGATGGGGTTTTTTATGCTGCACGTCTTGTAGAATGTCATGTGATGTCCCCGTCGATGGATGAAAAAGGTAATCAAACCAGGATTATTACCGTTTATAATGAAGAACTGCAAGGCGGTGAATTCTATTGCCGCTTTATTAAGGAGGGTGTGTCTGTCACCGAAAACATGCCATTGTCGTTACACTAATGGCGGAGAGCAGCAACTGAAGTGTGAAAAATGGCCTGGTTGGAAGCATGTTCGTGGCGCAGCTTTTCCCACTGAAGTAAAAACGGCACGGATGGGGCCTTTTATGCTGCACGTCTTGTAGAATGTCGTGTGATGTCCCCGTCGATGGATGATATTGGTAATCAAACCAGCATTATTGCCGTTTATAAGGAAGATCTGCAAGGCGGTGAATTCCGTGGCCGCTTTCTTAAGGAGGGTGTGTCTGCCACCGAAAACAAGCCGTAGTCGTTGCACCAATGGTGGAGATCAGCAATTGAAGTGTGAAAAATGGCCTTGGTGGAAGCATGATCGTGCCGCAGACTTTCCAACTGAAGTAAAAACGGCACGGAAGGGGCCTTTTATGCTGCACGTCTTGTAGAATGTCGTGTGATGTCCCCGTCTATGGATGACATGGGTGATCAAACCAGGATCAATGCCGTTTGTAAAGAAGACCTGAGAGGCGGTGAATTCCATGTCCGCTTTTTTAAGGAGGTTGTGTCTGTCACCGATAACATGCCGTTGTCGTTGCACCAATGGTGGAGAGCAGCAACTGAAGTGTGAAAAATGGCCTGGTTGAAAGGATGTTCGTGCCGCACGCTTTCCCACTGAAGTAAAAACGGCACGGATGAGGACTTTTATGCTGCACGTCTTGTAGAATGTAGTCTGATGTCCCCGTCGATGGATGATATGGGTAATCAAACCAGAAATTATTGCCGTTTATAATGAAGATAGGCAAGGCGGTGAATTCAATGGCCGCTTCCTAAGGAGGGTGTCTGTCACCGAAAACATGCCGTTGTCGTTGCACCAATGGTGGAGAGCAGCAACTGAAGTGTGAAAAATGGCCTTGGTGGAAGCATGTTCGTGCCGCAGCCTTTCCCACTGAAGTAAAAACGGCACGGATGGGGCCTTTTATGCTGCACGTCTTGTAGAATGTCGTGTGATGTCCCCATCGATGCATGATATGAGTAACCAAACCAGGATCATTGCCGTTTGTAATGAAGATCTGAGAGGCGGTGAATTCCATGGCCGCTTTCTTAAGGAGGGTGTGTCTGTCACCGATAACATGCCGTTGTCGTTGCACCAATGGTGGAGAGCAGCAACCGAAGTATGAATAATGGCCTGGTTGGAAGCATGTTCGTGGCGCAGCCTTTCCCACTGAAGTATAAACGGCACGGATGGGGCCTTTTATGCTGCACGTCTTGTAGAATGTCGTGTGATGTCCCTGTCGATGGATGACATGGGTAATCAAACCAGGATTATTGCCGTTTATATTGAAGATCAGCAAGGCGGTGAATTCCATGGCAGCTTTCTTAAGGAGGGCGTGTCAGTCACCGATAACATGCCGTAGTCGTTGCACCAATGGTGGAGATCAGCAACTGAAGTGTGAAAAATGGCCCTGGTGGAAGCATGTTCGTGCCGCAGACTTTCCAACTGAAGTAAAAACGGCACGGATGAAGCCTTTTATGCCGCACGTCTTGTAGAATGTCGTGTGATGTCCTCGTCTATGGATGACATGGGTAATCAAACCAGGATCATTGCCGTTTGTAATGAAGATCTGAGAGGCGATGAATTCTATGACCGCTTTCTTAAGGAGGGTGTCTGTCACCGAAAACATGCCGTTGTCGTTGCACCAATGGTGGAGAGCAGCAACTGAAGTGTGAAAAATGGCCTTGGTGGAAGCATGTTCGTGCCACAGCTTTTCCCACTGAAGTAAAAACGGCACGGATGCGTCCTTTTATGCTGCACGTCTTGTAAAATGTCGTGTGATGTCCCCGTTGATAGATGAAATGGGTAATCAAGCCAGGATTATTGCCGTTTATTATGAAGATCTGCAAGGCGTTGAATTCCATGGCCGCTTTCTTAAGGAGGGTGTGTCTGTCACAGAAAACATGCCGTTGTCGTTGCACCAGTGGTGGAGAGCAGCAACTGAAGCGTGAAAAATGGCCTGGTTGGAAGAAGGTTCGTGCCGCAGCCTTTCCCACTGAAGTAAAAACGGCACGGATGAGGCCTTTTATTCTGCACGTCTTGTAGAAAGTCGTGTGATGTCCCTGTCGATGGATGACATGGGTAATCAAACCATGAATATTGTCGTTTATAATGAAGATCTGCAAGGCGGTGAATTCCATGGCCGCTTTCTTAAGGAGGGTGTGTCTGTCACCGAAAACATGCCGTTGTCGTTGCACCAATGTTGGAGAGCAGCAGCTGAAGTGTGAAAAATGGCCTGGTTGGAAGCATGTTCGTGGCGCAGCCTTTCCCACTGAAGTAAAAACGGCACGGATAGGGCCTTTTATGCTGCTCGTCTTGTAGAATGTCGTGCGATGTCCCCGTATATGGATGAAATGGGCAATAAAACCAGGATCATTGCCGTTTGTAATGAAGATATGAGAGGCGGTGAATTCCATGGCCGCTTTCTTAAGGAGGGTGTCTGTCACCGAATACATGCCGTTGTCGTTGCACCAATGGTGGAGAGCAGCAACTGAAGTGTGAAAAATGGCCTTGGTGGAAGCATGTTCGTGCCGCAGCCTTTCCCACTGAAGTAAAAACTGCATGGATGGGGCGTTTTATGCTGCACGTCTTGTAGAATGTCGTGTGATGTCCCCGTCGATGGATGATATGGGTAACAAAACCAGGATAATTGCCGTTTGTAATGAAGATCAGCAAGGCGGTGAATTCCATGGCCGCTTTCTTAAGGAGGGCGTGTCAGTCACCGAAAACATGCCGTAGTCGTTGCACCAATGGTGGAGATCAGCAACTGAAGTGTGAAAAATGGCCTTGGTGGAAGCATGTTCGTGCCGCAGACTCCAACTGAAGTAAAAACGGCACGGATGAAGCCTTTTATGCCGCACGTTTTGTAGAATGTCGTGTGATGTCCTCGTCTATGGATGACATGGGTAATCAAACCAGGATCATTGCCGTTTGTAATGAAGATCTGAGAGGCGGTGAATTCTATGGCCGCTTTCTTAAGGAGGGTGTCTGTCACCGAAAACATGCTGTTGTCGTTGCACCAATGGTGGAGAGCAGCAACTGAAGTGTGAAAAATGGCCTCGGTGGAAGCATGTTCGTGCCACAGCTTTTCCCACTGAAGTAAAAACGGCACGGATGCGGCCTTTTATGCTGCACGTCTTGTAGAATGTCGTGTGATGTCCCCGTTGATAGATGAAATGGGTAATCAAACCAGGATCATTGCCGTTTGTAATGAAGATCTGCAAGGCGGTGAATTCCATGGCCGCTTTCTTAAGGAGGGTGTGTCTGTCACCAAAAACATGCCTTTGTCGTTGCACCAGTGGTGGAGAGCAGCAACTGAAGTGTGAAAAATGGCCTGGCTGGAAGCATGTTCGTGCCGCAGCCCTTCCCACTGAAGTAAAAACGGCACGGATGGGGTTTTTTATGCTGCACGTCTTGTAGAATGTCGTGTGATGTCCCCGTCGATGGATGATAAAGGTAATCAAACCAGGATTATTACCGTTTATAATGAAGAACTGCAAGGCGGTGAATTCTATTGCCGCTTTATTAAGGAGGGTGTGTCTGTCACCGAAAACATGCCATTGTCGTTGCACTAATGGCGGAGAGCAGCAACTGAAGTGTGAAAAATGGCCTGGTTGGAAGCATGTTCGTGGCGCAGCTTTTCCCACTGAAGTAAAAACGGCACGGATGGGGCCTTTTATGCTGCACGTCTTGTAGAATGTCGTGTGATGTCCCCGTCGATAGATGATATTGGTAATCAAACCAGCATTATTGCCGTTTATAAGGAAGATCTGCAAGGCGGTGAATTCCGTGGCCGCTTTCTTAAGGAGGGTGTGTCTGCCACCGAAAACAAGCCGTAGTCGTTGCACCAATGGTGGAGATCAGCAACTGAAGTGTGAAAAATGGCCTTGGTGGAAGCATGATCGTGCCGCAGACTTTCCAACTGAAGTAAAAACGGCACGGATGGGGCCTTTTATGCTGCACGTCTTGTAGAATGTCGTGTGATGTCCCCGTCTATGGATGACATGGGTAATCAAACCAGGATCAATGCCGTTTGTAATGAAGATCTGAGAGGCGGTGAATTCCATGTCCGCTTTTTTAAGGAGGTTGTGTCTGTCACCGATAACATGCCGTTGTCGTTGCACCAATGGTGGAGAGCAGCAACTGAAGTGTGAAAAATGGCCTGGTTGAAAGGATGTTCGTGCCGCACGCTTTCCCACTGAAGTAAAAACGGCACGGATGAGGACTTTTATGCTGCACGTCTTGTAGAATGTAGTCTGATGTCCCCGTCGATGGATGATATGGGTAATCAAACCATGATTATTGTCGTTTATAATGAAGATCTGCAAGGCGGTGAATTCCATGGCCGCTTTCTTAAAGAGGGTGTGTCTCTCACCGAAAACATGCCGTTGTCGTTGCACCAATGGTGGAGAGCAGCAGCTGAAGTGTGAAAAATGGCCTGGTTGGAAGCATGTTCGTGCCGAGGCCTTTCCCACTGAAGTAAAAACGGCACGGATGAGGCCTTTTATGCTGCACGTCTTGTAGAATGTCGTGTGATGTCCCCGTCGATGGATGATAAAGGTAATCAAACCAGGATTATTGCCGTTTATATTGAAGATCAGCAAGGCGGTGAATTCCATGGCAGCTTTCTTAAGGAGGGCGTGTCAGTCACCGAAAACATGCCGTAGTCGTTGCACCAATGGTGGAGATCAGCAACTGAAGTGTGAAAAATGGCCCTGGTGGAAGCATGTTCGTGCCGCAGACTTTCCAACTGAAGTAAAAACGGCACGGATGAAGCCTTTTATGCCGCACGTCTTGAAGAATGTCGTGTGATGTCCTCGTCTATGGATGACATGGGTAATCAAACCAGGATCATTGCCGTTTGTAATGAAGATCTGAGAGGCGATGAATTCTATGACCGCTTTCTTAAGGAGGGTGTCTGTCACCGAAAACATGCCGTTGTCGTTGCACCAATGGTGGAGAGCAGCAACTGAAGTGTGAAAAATGGCCTTGGTGGAAGCATGTTCGTGCCACAGCTTTTCCCACTGAAGTAAAAACGGCACGGATGCGTCCTTTTATGCTGCACGTCTTGTAGAATGTCGTGTGATGTCCCCGTTGATAGATGAAATGGGTAATCAAGCCAGGATTATTGCCGTTTATTACGAAGATCTGCAAGGCGTTGAATTCCATGGCCGCTTTCTTAAGGAGGGTGTGTCTGTCACAGAAAACATGCCGTTGTCGTTGCACCAGTGGTGGAGAGCAGCAACTGAAGCGTGAAAAATGGCCTGGTTGGAAGAAGGTTCGTGCCGCAGCCTTTCCCACTGAAGTAAAAACGGCACGGATGAGGCCTTTTATTCTGCACGTCTTGTAGAAAGTCGTTTGATGTCCCTGTCGATGGATGACATGGGTAATCAAACCATGATTATTGTCGTTTATAATGAAGATCTGCAAGGCGGTGAATTCCATGGCCGCTTTCTTAAGGAGGGTGTGTCTGTCACCGAAAACATGCCGTTGTCGTTGCACCAATGTTGGAGAGCAGCAGCTGAAGTGTGAAAAATGGCCTGGTTGGAAGCATGTTCGTGGCGCAGCCTTTCCCACTGAAGTAAAAACGGCACGGATAGGGCCTTTTATGCTGCTCGTCTTGTAGAATGTCGTGCGATGTCCCCGTATATGGATGAAATGGGCAATAAAACCAGGATCATTGCCGTTTGTAATGAAGATATGAGAGGCGGTGAATTCCATGGCCGCTTTCTTAAGGAGGGTGTCTGTCACCGAATACATGCCGTTGCCGTTGCACCAATGGTGGAGAGCAGCAACTGAAGTGTGAAAAATGGCCTTGGTGGAAGCATGTTCGTGCCGCAGCCTTTCCCACTGAAGTAAAAACTGCATGGATGGGGCGTTTTATGCTGCACGTCTTGTAGAATGTCGTGTGATGTCCCCGTCGATGGATGATATGGGTAACAAAACCAGGATAATTGCCGTTTGTAATGAAGATCAGCAAGGCGGTGAATTCCATGGCCGCTTTCTTAAGGAGGGCGTGTCAGTCACCGAAAACATGCCGTAGTTGTTGCACCAATGGTGGAGATCAGCAACTGAAGTGTGAAAAATGGCCTTGGTGGAAGCATGTTCGTGCCGCAGACTCCAACTGAAGTAAAAACGGCACGGATGAAGCCTTTTATGCCGCACGTTTTGTAGAATGTCGTGTGATGTCCTCGTCTATGGATGACATGGGTAATCAAACCAGGATCATTGCCGTTTGTAATGAAGATCTGAGAGGCGGTGAATTCTATGGCCGCTTTCTTAAGGAGGGTGTCTGTCACCGAAAACATGCTGTTGTCGTTGCACCAATGGTGGAGAGCAGCAACTGAAGTGTGAAAAATGGCCTCGGTGGAAGCATGTTCGTGCCACAGCTTTTCCCACTGAAGTAAAAACGGCACGCATGCGGCCTTTTATGCTGCACGTCTTGTAGAATGTCGTGTGATGTCCCCGTTGATAGATGAAATGGGTAATCAAGCCAGGATTATTGCCGTTTATAATGAAGATCTGCAAGGCGGTGAATTCCATGGCCGCTTTCTTAAGGAGGGTGTGTCTGTCACCAAAAACATGCCTTTGTCGTTGCACCAGTGGTGGAGAGCAGCAACTGAAGTGTGAAAAATGGCCTGGTTGGAAGCATGTTCGTGGCGCAGCTTTTCCCACTGAAGTAAAAACGGCACGGATGGGGCCTTTTATGCTGCACGTCTTGTAGAATGTCGTGTGATGTCCCCGTCGATGGATGATATTGGTAATCAAACCAGCATTATTGCCGTTTATAAGGAAGATCTGCAAGGCGGTGAATTCCGTGGCCGCTTTCTTAAGGAGGGTGTGTCTGCCACCGAAAACAAGCCGTAGTCGTTGCACCAATGGTGGAGATCAGCAACTGAAGTGTGAAAAATGGCCTTGGTGGAAGCATGATCGTGCCGCAGACTTTCCAACTGAAGTAAAAACGGCACGGATGGGGCCTCTTATGCTGCACGTCTTGTAGAATGTCGTGTGATGTCCCCGTCTATGGATGACATGGGTAATCAAACCAGGATCAATGCCGTTTGTAATGAAGATCTGAGAGGCGGTGAATTCCATGTCCGCTTTTTTAAGGAGGTTGTGTCTGTCACCGATAACATGCCGTTGTCGTTGCACCAATGGTGGAGAGCAGCAACTGAAGTGTGAAAAATTTCCTGGTTGAAAGGATGTTCGTGCCGCACGCTTTCCCACTGAAGTAAAAACGGCACGGATGAGGACTTTTATGCTGCACGTCTTGTAGAATGTAGTCTGATGTCCCCGTCGATGGATGATATGGGTAATCAAACCAGAAATTATTGCCGTTTTTAATGAAGATAGGCAAGGCGGTGAATTCAATGGCCGCATTCTTAAGGAGGGTGTCTGTCACCGAAAACATGCCGTTGTCGTTGCACGAATGGTGGAGAGCAGCAACTGAAGTGTGAAAAATGGCCTTGGTGGAAGCATGTTCGTGCCGCAGCCTTTCCCACTGAAGTAAAAACGGCACGAATGGGGCCTTTTATGCTGCACGTCTTGTAGAATGTCGTGTGATGTCCCCGTATATGGATGACATGGGCAATCAAACCAGGATCATTGCCGTTTGTAATGAAGATCTGCAAGGCGGTGAATTCCATGGCCGCTTTCTTAAGGAGGGTGTGTCTGTCACCGATAACATGTCGTTGTCGTGGCACCAATGGTGGAGAGCAGCAACTGAAGTGTGAAAAATGGCCTTGGTGGAAGCACGTTCGTGCCGCAGCCTTTCCCACTGAAGTAAAAACGGCTCGGATGCGGCCTTTTATGCTGCACGTCTTGTAGAATGCCGTGTGATGTCCCCGTATATGGATGACATGGGCAATCAAACCAGGATCATTGCCGTTTTTAATGAAGATCTGAGAGGCGATGAATTCCATGGCCGCTTTCTTAAGGAGGGTGTGTCTCTCACCGAAAACATGCCGTTGTCGTTGCACCAGTGGTAGAGAGCAGCAACTGAAGCATGAAAAATGGCCTGGTTGGAAGCATGTTCGCGCCGCAGCCTTTCCCACTGAAGTAAAAACGGCACGGATGGGGTTTTTTATGCTGCACGTCTTGTAGAATGTCGTGTGATGTCCCCGTCGATGGATGATAAAGGTAATCAAACCAGCATTATTGCCGTTTATAATGAAGATCTGCAAGGCGATGAATTCCATGGCCGCTTTCTTAAGGAGGGTGTCTGTCACCGATAACATGCCGTTGTCGTTGCACCAATGGTGGAGAGCAGCAACTGAAGTGTGAAAAATGGCCTTGGTGGAAGCATGTTCGTGCCGCAGCCTTTCCCACTGAAGTAAAAACAGCACGGATGGGGCCTTTTATGCTGCACGTCTTTTAGAATGTCGAGTGATGTCCCCGTCGATGGATGATATGAGTAACCAAACCAGGATCATTGCCGTTTGTAATGAAGATCTGAGAGGCGGTGAATTCCATAGCCACTTTCTTAAGGAGGGTGTGTCTGTCACCGATAACATGTCGTTGTCGTGGCACCAATGGTGGAGAGCAGCAACTGAAGTATGAAAAATGGCCTGGTTGGAAGCATGTTCGTGGCGCAGCCTTTCCCACTGAAGTAAAAACGGCACGGATGGGGCCTTTTATGCTGCACGTCTTGTAGAATGTCGTGTGATGTCCCCGTATATGGATGACATGGGCAATCAAACCAGGATCATTGCCGTTTGTAATGAAGATCTGCAAGGCGGTGAATTCCATGGCCGCTTTCTTAAGGAGGGTGTGTCTGTCACCGAAAACATGCCGTTGTCGTTGCACCAATGGTGGAGAGCAGCAACTGAAGTGTGAAAAATGGCCTTGGTGGGAGCATGTTCGTGCCGCAGCCTTTCCCACTGAAGTAAAAACGGCGCGGATGGGGCCTTTTATGCTGCACGTCTTGTAGAATGTCGTGTGATGTCCCTGTCGATGGATGACATGGGTAATGAAACCATGATTATTGTCGTTTATAATGAAGATCTGCAAGGCGGTGAATTCCATAGCCGCTTTCTTAAGGAGGGTGTGTCTGTCACCGATAACATGCCGTTGTCGTTGCACCAATGGTGGAGAGCAGCAACTGAAGTGTGAAAAATGGCCTTGGTGGAAGCATGTTCGTGCCGCAGCCTTTCCCACTGAAGTAAAAACGGCACGGATGGGGCCTTTTATGCTGCACGTCTTTTAGAATGTCGAGTGATGTCCCCGTCGATGGATGATATGGGTAACCAAACCAGGATCATTGCCGTTTGTAATGAAGATATGAGAGGCGGTGAATTCCATGGCCACTTTCTTAAGGAGGGTGTGTCTGTCACCGATAACATGTCGTTGTCGTGGCACCAATGGTGGAGAGCAGCAACTGAAGTATGAAAAATGGCCTGGTTGGAAGCATGTTCGTGGCGCAGCCTTTCCCACTGAAGTAAAAACGGCACGGATGGGGCCTTTTATGCTGCACGTCTTGTAGAATGTCGTGTGATGTCCCCGTATATGGATGACATGGGCAATCAAACCAGGATCATTGCCGTTTGTAATGAAGATCTGCAAGGCGGTGAATTCCATGGCCGCTTTCTTAAGGAGGGTGTGTCTGTCACCGAAAACATGCCGTTGTCGTTGCACCAATGGTGGAGAGCAGCAACTGAAGTGTGAAAAATGGCCTTGGTGGGAGCATGTTCGTGCCGCAGCCTTTCCCACTGAAGTAAAAACGGCGCGGATGGGGCCTTTTATGCTGCACGTCTTGTAGAATGTCGTGTGATGTCCCTGTCGATGGATGACATGGGTAATGAAACCATGATTATTGTCGTTTATAATGAAGATCTGCAAGGCGGTGAATTCCATAGCCGCTTTCTTAAGGAGGGTGTGTCTGTCACCGATAATATGCCGTTGTCGTTGCACCAATGGTGGAGAGCAGCAACTGAAGTGTGAAAAATGGCCTTGGTGGAAGCATGTTCGTGCCGCAGCCTTTCCCACTGAAGTAAAAACGGCACGGATGGGGCCTTTTATGCTGCACGTCTTTTAGAATGTCGAGTGATGTCCCCGTCGATGGATGATATGGGTAACCAAACCAGGATCATTGCCGTTTGTAATGAAGATCTGAGAGGCGGTGAATTCCATGGCCGCTTTCTTAAGGAGGGTGTGTCTGTCACCGAAAACATGCCGTTGTCGTGGCACCAATGGTGGAGAGCAGCAACTGAAGTGTGAAAAATGGCCTTGGTGGGAGCATGTTCGTGCCGCAGCCTTTCCCACTGAAGTAAAAACGGCGCGGATGGGGCCTTTTATGCTGCACGTCTTGTAGAATGTCGTGTGATGTCCCTGTCGATGGATGACATGGGTAATGAAACCATGATTATTGTCGTTTATAATGAAGATCTGCAAGGCGGTGAATTCCATAGCCGCTTTCTTAAGGAGGGTGTGTCTGTCACCGATAACATGCCGTTGTCGTTGCACCAATGGTGGAGAGCAGCAACTGAAGTGTGAAAAATGGCCTTGGTGGAAGCATGTTCGTGCCGCAGCCTTTCCCACTGAAGTAAAAACGGCACGGATGGGGCCTTTTATGCTGCACGTCTTTTAGAATGTCGAGTGATGTCCCCGTCAATGGATGATATGGGTAACCAAACCAGGATCATTGCCGTTTGTAATGAAGATCTGAGAGGCGGTGAATTCCATGGCCACTTTCTTAAGGAGGGTGTGTCTGTCAACGATAACATGTCGTTGTCGTGGCACCAATGGTGGAGAGCAGCAACTGAAGTATGAAAAATGGCCTGGTTGGAAGCATGTTCGTGGCGCAGCCTTTCCCACTGAAGTAAAAACGGCACGGATGGGGCCTTTTATGCTGCACGTCTTGTAGAATGTCGTGTGATGTCCCCGTATATGGATGACATGGGCAATCAAACCAGGATCATTGCCGTTTGTAATGAAGATCTGCAAGGCGGTGAATTCCATGGCCGCTTTCTTAAGGAGGGTGTGTCTGTCACCGAAAACATGCCGTTGTCGTTGCACCAATGGTGGAGAGCAGCAACTGAAGTGTGAAAAATGGCCTTGGTGGGAGCATGTTCGTGCCGCAGCCTTTCCCACTGAAGTAAAAACGGTGCGGATGGGGCCTTTTATGCTGCACGTCTTGTAGAATGTCGTGTGATGTCCCTGTCGATGGATGACATGGGTAATGAAACCATGATTATTGTCGTTTATAATGAAGATCTGCAAGGCGGTGAATTCCATAGCCGCTTTCTTAAGGAGGGTGTGTCTGTCACCGAAAGCATGTCGTTGTCGTTGCACCAATGATGGAGAGCAGTAGCTGAAGTGTGAAAAATGGCCTGGTTGGAAGCATGTTCCTGCTGCAGCCTTTCCCACTGAAGTAAAAACGGCACGGATGCGGCCTTTTATGCTGCACGTCTTGTAGAATGTCGTGCGATGTCCCCGTATATGGATGACATGGGCAATCAAACCAGGATCATTGCCGTTTGTAATGAAGATCTGAGAGGCGGTGAATTCCATGGCCGCTTTCTTAAGGAGGGTGTGTCTGTCACCGAAAACATGCCGTTGTCATTGCACCAGTGGGAGAGAGCAGCAACTGAAGCGTGAAAATTGGCCTGGTTGGAATCATGTTCGCGCCGGAGCCTTTCCCACTGAAGTAAAAACGGCACGGATGGGGTTTTTTATGCTGCACGTCTTGTAGAATGTCGTGTGATGTCCCCGTCGATGGATGATAAAGGTAATCAAACCAGCATTATTGCCGTTTATAATGAAGATCTGCAAGGCGATGAATTCCATGGCCGCTTTCTTAAGGATGGTGTCTGTCACCGAATAAATGCCGTTGTCGTTGCACCAATGGTGGAGAGCAGCAACTGAACTGCGAAAAATGGCCTGGTTGGAAGCATGTTCGTGGCGCAGCCTTTCCCACTGAAGTAAAAACGGCACGGATGCGGCCTTTCATGCTGCACGTCTTGTAGAATGTCGTGTGATGTCCCCGTTGATAGATGAAATGGGTAATCAAGCCAGGATTATTGCCGTTTATAATGAAGATCTGCAAGGCGGTGAATTCCATGGCCGCTTTCTTAAGGAGGGTTTGTCTGTCACCGAAAACATGCCGTTGTCGTTGCACCAGTGGTGGAGAGCAGCAACTGAAGTGTGAGAAATGGCCTGGTTGGAAGCATGTTCGTGCCGCACCCTTTCCCACTGAAGTAAAAACGGCACGGATTGGGCCTTTTATGCTGCACGTCTTGTAGAATGTCGTGTGATGTCCCTGTCGATGGATGACATGGGTAATCAAACCAGGATTATTGTCGTTTATAATGAAGATCTGCAAGGCGGTGAATTCCATGGCCGCTTTCTTAAGGAGGGTGTCTGTCACCGAAAACATGCCGTTGTCGTTGCACCAGTGGTGGAGAGCAGCAACTGAAGTGTGAAAAATTGCCTTGGTGGAAGCATGTTCGTGCCGCAGCCTTTCCCACTGAAGTAAAAACGGCACGGATGGGGCCTTTTATGCTGCACGTCTTTTAGAATGTCGAGTGATGTCCCCGTCGATGGATGATATGGGTAACCAAACCAGGATCATTGCCGTTTGTAATAAAGATCTGAGAGGCGGTGAATTCCATGGCCACTTTCTTAAGGAGGGTGTGTCTGTCATTGATAACATGTCGTTGTCGTGGCATCAATGGTGGAGAGCAGCAACTGAAGTATGAAAAATGGCGTGGTTGGAAGCATGTTCGTGGCGCAGCCTTTCCCACTGAAGTAAAAACGGCACGGATGGGGCCTTTTATGCTGCACGTCTTGTAGAATGTCGTGTGATGTCCCCGTATATGGATGACATGGGCAATCAAACCAGGATCATTGCCGTTTGTAATGAAGATCTGCAAGGCGGTGAACTCCATGGCCGCTTTCTTAAGGAGGGTGTGTCTGTCACCGAAAACATGCCGTTGTCGTTGCACCAATGATGGAGAGCAGCAACTGAAGTGTGAAAAATGGCCTTGGTGGGAGCATGTTCGTGCCGCAGCCTTTCCCACTGAAGAAAAAACGGCGCGGATGGGGCCTTTTATGCTGCACGTCTTGTAGAATGTCGTGTGATGTACCTGTCGATGGATGACATGGGTAATCAAACCATGATTATTGTCGTTTATAATGAAGATCTGCAAGGCGGTGAATTCCATAGCCGCTTTCTTAAGGAGGGTGTGTCTGTCACCGAAAACATGTCGTTGTCGTTGCACCAATGATGGAGAGCAGCAGCTGAAGTGTGAAAAATGGCCTGGTTGGAAGCATGTTCGTGCCGCAGCCTTTCCCACTGAAGTAAAAACGGCACGGATGCGGCCTTTTATGCTGCACGTCTTGTAGAATGTCGTGCGATGTCCCCGTATATGGATGACATGGGCAATCAAACCAGGATCATTGCCGTTTGTAATGAAGATCTGAGAGGCGGTGAATTCCATGGCCGCTTTCTTAAGGAGGGTGTGTCTGTCACCGAAAACATGCCGTTGTCATTGCACCAATGATGGAGAGCAGCAACTGAAGCATGAAAATTGGCCTGGTTGGAATCATGTTCGTGCCGCAGCCTTTCCCACTGAAGTAAAAACGGCACGGATGGGGTTTTTTATGCTGCACGTCTTGTAGAATGTCGTGTGATGTCCCCGTCGATGGATGATAAAGGTGATCAAACAAGCATTATTGCCGTTTATAATGAAGATCTGCAAGGCGATGAATTCCATGGCCGCTTTCTTAAGGATGGTGTGTCTGTCACCGAAAACATGCCGTTGTCGTTGCACCAATGGTGGAGAGCAGCAACTGAAGTGTGAGAAATGGCCTGGTTGGAAGCATGTTCGTGCCGCACCCTTTCCCACTGAAGTAAAAGCGGCACGGATGAGGACTTTTACGCTGCACGGCTTCTAGAATGTCGTCTGATGTCCCCGTAGATGGATGATGTGGGTAATCAGACCAGGATCATTGCCGTTTGTAATGAAGATATGAGAGGCGGTGAATTCCATGGCCACTTTCTTAAGGAGGGTGTCTGTCACCGAAAACATGCCGTTGTCGTTGCACCAATGGTGGAGAGCAGCAACTGAAGTGTGAAAAATGGCCTTGGTGGAAGCATGTTCGTGCCGCAGCATTTCCCACTGTAGTAAAAACGGCACGGATGGGGCCTTTTATGCTGCACGTCTTGTAGAATGTCGTGTGATGTCCCCGTCGATGGATGATATGAGTAACCAAACCAGGATCATTGCCGTTTGCAATGAAGATCTGAGAGGCGGTGAATTCCATGGCCGCTTTCTTAAGGAGGGTGTGTCTGTCACCGATGACATGCCGTTGTCGTTGCACCAATGGTGGAGAGCAGCAACTGAAGTATGAATAATGCCCTGGTTGGAAGCATGTTCGTGGCGCAGCCTTTCCCACTGAAGTATAAACGGCACGGATGGGGCCTTTTATGCTGCACGTCTTGTAGAATGTCGTGTGATGTCCCTGTCGATGGATGACATGGGTAATCAAACCAGGATCAATGCCGTTTGTAATGAAGATCTGAGAGGCGGTGAATTCCATGTCCGCTTTTTTAAGGAGGTTGTGTCTGTCACCGATAACATGCCGTTGTCGTTGCACCAATGGTGGAGAGCAGCAACTGAAGTGTGAAAAATGGCCTGGTTGAAAGGATGTTCGTGCCGCACGCTTTCCCACTGAAGTAAAAACGGCACGGATGAGGACTTTTATGCTGCACGTCTTGTAGAATGTCGTCTGATGTCCCCGTCGATGGATGATATGGGTAATCAAACCAGAAATTATTGCCGTTTATAATGAAGATAGGCAAGGCGGTGAATTCAATGGCCGCTTTCTTAAGGAGGGTGTCTGTCACCGAAAACATGCCGTTGTCGTTGCACCAATGGTGGAGAGCAGCAACTGAAGTGTGAAAAATGGCCTTGGTGGAAGCATGTTCGTGCCGCAGCCTTTCCCACTGAAGTAAAAACGGCACGAATGGGGCCTTTTATGCTGCACGTCTTTTAGAATGTCGAGTGATGTCCCCGTCGATGGATGATATGGGTAACCAAACCAGGATCATTGCCGTTTGTAATGAAGATCTGAGAGGCGGTGAATTCCATGGCCACTTTCTTAAGGAGGGTGTGTCTGTCACCGATAACATGTCGTTGTCGTGGCACCAATGGTGGAGAGCAGCAACTGAAGTATGAAAACTGGCCTGGTTGGAAGCATGTTCGTGGCGCAGCCTTTCCCACTGAAGTAAAAACGGCACGGATGGGGCCTTTTATGCTGCACGTCTTGTAGAATGTCGAATGATGTCCCCGTATATGGATGACATGGGCAATCAAACCAGGATCATTGCCGTTTGTAATGAAGATCTGCAAGGCGATGAATTCCATGGCCGCTTTCTTAAGGAGGGTGTGTCTGTCACCGATAACATGTCGTTGTCGTGGCACCAATGGTGGAGAGCAGCAACTGAAGTGTGAAAAATGGCCTTGGTGGAAGCACGTTCGTGCCGCAGCCTTTCCCACTGAAGTAAAAGCCGCGCGGATG
This sequence comes from Amblyomma americanum, assembly GCA_030143305.2. Classification (NCBI taxonomy): domain Eukaryota; kingdom Metazoa; phylum Arthropoda; class Arachnida; order Ixodida; family Ixodidae; genus Amblyomma; species Amblyomma americanum. The sequence continues at coordinate 108,594 of JARKHS020011183.1, read as the reverse complement.
GGGCCTTTTATGCTGCACGTCTTGTAGAATGTCGTGTGATGTCCCTGTCGATGGATGACATGGGTAATCAAACCATGATTATTGTCGTTTATAATGAAGATCTGCAAGGCGGTGAATTCAATGGCCGCTTTCTTAAGGAGGGTGTGTCTGTCACCGAAAACGTCGTTGTCGTTGCACCAATGATGGAGAGCAGCAGCTGAAGTGTGAAAAATGGCCTGGTTGGAAGCATGTTCGTGGCGCAGCCTTTCCCACTGAAGTAAAAACGGCACGGATGGGGCCTTTTATGCTGCACGTCTTGTAGAATGTCATGCGATGTCCCCGTATATGGATGACATGGGCAATCAAACCAGGATCATTGCCGTTTGTAATGAAGATCTGAGAGGCGGTGAATTCCATGGCCGCTTTCTTAAGGAGGGTGTGTCTGTCACCGAAAACATGCCGTTGTCATTGCACCAGTGGTAGAGAGCAGCAACTGAAGCGTGAAAAATGGCCTGGTTGGAATCATGTTCGCGCCGCAGCCTTTCCCACTGAAGTAAAAACGGCACGGATGGGGTTTTTTATGCTGCACGCCTTGTAGAATGTCGTGTGATGTCACCGTCGATGGATGATAAAGGTAATCAAACCAGCATTATTGCCGTTTATAATGAAGATAGGCAAGGCGGTGAATTCAATGGCCGCTTTCTTAAGGATGGTGCGTCTGTCAACGAAAACATGCCGTTGTCGTGGCACCAATGGTGGAGAGCAGCAACTGAACTGTGAAAAATGGCCTGGTTGGAAGCATGTTCGTGGCGCAGCCTTTCCCACTGAAGTAAAAACGGCACGGATTGGGCCTTTTATGCTGCACGTCTTGTAGAATGTCGTGTGATGTCCCTGTCGATGGATGACATGGGTAATCAAACCAGGATTATTGTCGTTTATAATGAAGATCTGCAAGGCGGTGAATTCCATGGCCGCTTTCTTAAGGAGGGTGTCTGTCACCGAAAACATGCCGTTGTCGTTGCACCAATGGTGGAGAGCAGCAACTGAAGTGTGAAAAATGGCCTTGGTGGAAGCATGTTCGTGCCGCAGCCTTTCCCACTGAAGTAAAAACGGCACGGATGGGGCCTTTTATGCTGCACGTCTTTTAGAATGTCGAGTGATGTCCCCGTCGATGGATGATATGGGTAACCAAACCAGGATCATTGCCGTTTGTAATGAAGATCTGAGAGGCGGTGAATTCCATGGCCACTTTCTTAAGGAGGGTGTGTCTGTCACCGATAACATGTCGTTGTCGTGGCACCAATGGTGGAGAGCAGCAACTGAAGTATGAAAACTGGCCTGGTTGGAAGCATGTTCGTGGCGCAGCCTTTCCCACTGAAGTAAAAACGGCACGGATGGGGCCTTTTATGCTGCACGTCTTGTAGAATGTCGAATGATGTCCCCGTATATGGATGACATGGGCAATCAAACCAGGATCATTGCCGTTTGTAATGAAGATCTGCAAGGCGATGAATTCCATGGCCGCTTTCTTAAGGAGGGTGTGTCTGTCACCGATAACATGTCGTTGTCGTGGCACCAATGGTGGAGAGCAGCAACTGAAGTGTGAAAAATGGCCTTGGTGGAAGCACGTTCGTGCCGCAGCCTTTCCCACTGAAGTAAAAGCGGCGCGGATGGGGCCTTTTATGCTGCACGTCTTGTAGAATGTCGTGTGATGTCCCTGTCGATGGATGACATGGGTAATCAAACCATGATTATTGTCGTTTATAATGAAGATCTGCAAGGCGGTGAATTCCATGGCCGCTTTCTTAAGGAGGGTGTGTCTGTCACCGAAAACGTCGTTGTCGTTGCACCAATGATGGAGAGCAGCAGCTGAAGTGTGAAAAATGGCCTGGTTGGAAGCATGTTCGTGCCGCAGCCTTTCCCACTGAAGTAAAAACGGCACGGATGCGGCCTTTTATGCTGCACGTCTTGTAGAATGTCGTGCGATGTCCCCGTATATGGATGACATGGGCAATCAAACCAGGATCATTGCCGTTTGTAATGAAGATCTGAGAGGCGGTGAATTCCATGGCCGCTTTCTTAAGGAGGGTGTGTCTGTCACCGAAAACATGCCGTTGTCATTGCACCAGTGGTAGAGAGCAGCAACTGAAGCGTGAAAATTGGCCTGGTTGGAATCATGTTCGCGCCGCAGCCTTTCCCACTGAAGTAAAAACGGCACGGATGGGGTTTTTTATGCTGCACGTCTTGTAGAATGTCGTGTGATGTCCCCGTCGATGGATGATAAAGGTGATCAAACGAGCATCATTGCCGTTTATAATGAAGATCTGCAAGGCGATGAATTCCATGGCCGCTTTCTTAAGGATGGTGTGTCTGTCACCGAAAACATGCCGTTGTCGTTGCACCAGTGGTGGAGAGCAGCAACTGAAGTGTGAGAAATGGCCTGGTTGGAAGCATGTTCGTGCCGCACCCTTTCCCACTGAAGTAAAAGCGGCACGGATGAGGACTTTTACGCTGCACGGCTTCTAGAATGTCGTCTGATGTCCCCGTAGATGGATGATGTGGGTAATCAGACCAGGATCATTGCCGTTTGTAATGAAGATATGAGAGGCGGTGAATTCCATGGCCACTTTCTTAAGGAGGGTGTCTGTCACCGAAAACATGCCGTTGTCGTTGCACCAATGGTGGAGAGCAGCAACTGAAGTGTGAAAAATGGCCTTGGTGGAAGCATGTTCGTGGCGCAGCCTTTCCCACTGAAGTATAAACGGCACGGATGGGGCCTTTTATGCTGCACGTCTTGTAGAATGTCGTGTGATGTCCCCGTTGATAGATGAAATGGGTAATCAAGCCAGGATTATTGCCGTTTTTAATGAAGATCTGCAAGGCGGTGAATTCCATGGCCGCTTTCTTAAGGAGGGTGTGTCTGTCACCGAAAACATGCCGTTGTCGTTGCACCAGTGGTGGAGAGCAGCAACTGAAGTGTGAGAAATGGCCTGGTTGGAAGCATGTTCGTGCCGCACCCTTTCCCACTGAAGTAAAAGCGGCACGGATGAGGACTTTTACGCTGCACGGCTTCTAGAATGTCGTCTGATGTCCCCGTAGATGGATGATGTGGGTAATCAGACCAGGATCATTGCCGTTTGTAATGAAGATATGAGAGGCGGTGAATTCCATGGCCACTTTCTTAAGGAGGGTGTGTCTGTCACCGATAACATGTCGTTGTCGTGGCACCAATGGTGGAGAGCAGCAACTGAAGTATGAAAACTGGCCTGGTTGGAAGCATGTTCGTGGCGCAGCCTTTCCCACTGAAGTAAAAACGGCACGGATGGGGCCTTTTATGCTGCACGTCTTGTAGAATGTCGAGTGATGTTCCCGTATATGGATGACATGGGCAATCAAACCAGGATCATTGCCGTTTGTAATGAAGATCTGCAAGGCGATGAATTCCATGGCCGCTTTCTTAAGGAGGGTGCGTCTGTCACCGATAACATGTCGTTGTCGTGGCACCAATGGTGGAGAGCAGCAACTGAAGTGTGAAAAATGGCCTTGGTGGAAGCACGTTCGTGCCGCAGCCTTTCCCACTGAAGTAAAAGCGGCGCGGATGGGGCCTTTTATGCTGCACGTCTTGTAGAATGTCGTGTGATGTCCCTGTCGATGGATGACATGGGTAATCAAACCATGATTATTGTCGTTTTTAATGAAGATCTGCAAGGCGGTGAATTCCATGGCCGCTTTCTTAAGGAGGGTGTGTCTGTCACCGAAAACGTCGTTGTCGTTGCACCAATGATGGAGAGCAGCAGCTGAAGTGTGAAAAATGGCCTGGTTGGAAGCATGTTCGTGCCGCAGCCTTTCCCACTGAAGTAAAAACGGCTCGGATGCGGCCTTGTATGCTGCACGTCTTGTAGAATGTCGTGTGATGTCCCCGTATATGGATGACATGGGCAATCAAACCAGGATCATTGCCGTTTTTAATGAAGATCTGAGAGGCGGTGAATTCCATGGCCGCTTTCTTAAGGAGGGTGTGTCTGTCACCGAAAACATGCCGTTGTCGTTGCACCAGTGGTAGAGAGCAGCAACTGAAGCGTGAAAAATGGCCTGGTTGGAAGCATGTTCGCGCCGCAGCCTTTCCCACTGAAGTAAAAACGGCACGGATGGGGTTTTTTATGCTGCACGTCTTGTAGAATGTCGTGTGATGTCCCCGTCGATGGATGATAAAGGTAATCAAACCAGCATTATTGCCGTTTATAATGAAGATCTGCAAGGCGATGAATTCCATCGCCGCTTTCTTAAGGATGGTGCGTCTGTCAACGAAAACATGCCGTTGTCGTGGCACCAATGGTGGAGAGCAGCAACTGAACTGTGAAAAATGGCCTGGTTGGAAGCATGTTCGTGGCGCAGCCTTTCCCACTGAAGTAAAAACGGCACGGATTGGGCCTTTTATGCTGCACGTCTTGTAGAATGTCGTGTGATGTCCCTGTCGATGGATGACATGGGTAATCAAACCAGGATTATTGTCGTTTATAATGAAGATCTGCAAGGCGGTGAATTCCATGGCCGCTTTCTTAAGGAGGGTGTCTGTCACCGAAAACATGCCGTTGTCGTTGCACCAATGGTGGAGAGCAGCAACTGAAGTGTGAAAAATGGCCTTGGTGGAAGCATGTTCGTGCCGCAGCCTTTCCCACTGAAGTAAAAACGGCACGGATGGGGCCTTTTATGCTGCACGTCTTTTAGAATGTCGAGTGATGTCCCCGTCGATGGATGATATGGGTAACCAAACCAGGATCATTGCCGTTTGTAATGAAGATCTGAGAGGCGGTGAATTCCATGGCCACTTTCTTAAGGAGGGTGTGTCTGTCACCGATAACATGTCGTTGTCGTGGCTCCAATGGTGGAGAGCAGCAACTGAAGTATGAAAAATGGCGTGGTTGGAAGCATGTTCGTGGCGCAGCCTTTCCCACTAAAGTAAAAACGGCACGGATGGGGCCTTTTATGCTGCACGTCTTGTAGAATGTCGTGTGATGTCCCTGTCGATGGATGACATGGGTAATCAAACCATGATTATTGTCGTTTATAATGAAGATCTGCAAGGCGGTGAATTCCATAGCCGCTTTCTTAAGGAGGGTGTGTCTGTCACCGAAAACATGTCGTTGTCGTTGCACCAATGATGGAGAGCAGCAGCTGAAGTGTGAAAAATGGCCTGGTTGGAAGCATGTTCGTGCCGCAGCCTTTCCCACTGAAGTAAAAACGGCACGGATGCGGCCTTTTATGCTGCACGTCTTGTAGAATGTCATGCGATGTCCCCGTATATGGATGACATGGGCAATCAAACCAGGATCATTGCCGTTTGTAATGAAGATCTGAGAGGCGGTGAATTCCATGGCCGCTTTCTTAAGGAGGGTGTGTCTGTCACCGAAAACATGCCGTTGTCATTGCACCAGTGGTAGAGAGCAGCAACTGAAGCGTGAAAAATGGCCTGGTTGGAATCATGTTCGCGCCGCAGCCTTTCCCACTGAAGTAAAAACGGCACGGATGGGGTTTTTTATGCTGCACGCCTTGTAGAATGTCGTGTGATGTCACCGTCGATGGATGATAAAGGTAATCAAACCAGCATTATTGCCGTTTATAATGAAGATAGGCAAGGCGGTGAATTCAATGGCCGCTTTCTTAAGGATGGTGCGTCTGTCAACGAAAACATGCCGTTGTCGTGGCACCAATGGTGGAGAGCAGCAACTGAACTGTGAAAAATGGCCTGGTTGGAAGCATGTTCGTGGCGCAGCCTTTCCCACTGAAGTAAAAACGGCACGGATTGGGCCTTTTATGCTGCACGTCTTGTAGAATGTCGTGTGATGTCCCTGTCGATGGATGACATGGGTAATCAAACCAGGATTATTGTCGTTTATAATGAAGATCTGCAAGGCGGTGAATTCCATGGCCGCTTTCTTAAGGAGGGTGTCTGTCACCGAAAACATGCCGTTGTCGTTGCACCAATGGTGGAGAGCAGCAACTGAAGTGTAAAAAATGGCCTTGGTGGAAGCATGTTCGTGCCGCAGCCTTTCCCACTGAAGTAAAAACGGCACGGATGGGGCCTTTTATGCTGCACGTCTTTTAGAATGTCGAGTGATGTCCCCGTCGATGGATGATATGGGTAACCAAACCAGGATCATTGCCGTTTGTAATGAAGATCTGAGAGGCGGTGAATTCCATGGCCACTTTCTTAAGGAGGGTGTGTCTGTCACCGATAACATGTTGTTGTCGTGGCACCAATGGTGGAGAGCAGCAACTGAAGTATGAAAAATGGCCTGGTTGGAAGCATGTTCGTGGCGCAGCCTTTCCCACTAAAGTAAAAATGGCACGGATGGGGCCTTTTATGCTGCACGTCTTGTAGAATGTCGTGTGATGTCCCTGTCGATGGATGACATGGGTAATCAAACCATGATTATTGTCGTTTATAATGAAGATCTGCAAGGCGGTGAATTCCATAGCCGCTTTCTTAAGGAGGGTGTGTCTGTCACCGAAAACATGTCGTTGTCGTTGCACCAATGATGGAGAGCAGCAGCTGAAGTGTGAAAAATGGCCTGGTTGGAAGCATGTTCGTGCCGCAGCCTTTCCCACTGAAGTAAAAACGGCACGGATGCGGCCTTTTATGCTGCACGTCTTGTAGAATGTCATGCGATGTCCCCGTATATGGATGACATGGGCAATCAAACCAGGATCATTGCCGTTTGTAATGAAGATCTGAGAGGCGGTGAATTCCATGGCCGCTTTCTTAAGGAGGGTGTGTCTGTCACCGAAAACATGCCGTTGTCATTGCACCAGTGGTAGAGAGCAGCAACTGAAGCGTGAAAAATGGCCTGGTTGGAATCATGTTCGCGCCGCAGCCTTTCCCACTGAAGTAAAAACGGCACGGATGGGGTTTTTTATGCTGCACGCCTTGTAGAATGTCGTGTGATGTCACCGTCGATGGATGATAAAGGTAATCAAACCAGCATTATTGCCGTTTATAATGAAGATCTGCAAGGCGATGAATTCCATGGCCGCTTTCTTAAGGATGGTGTGTCTGTCACCGAAAACGTGCCGTTGTCGTTGCACCAATGGTGAAGAGCAGCAACTGAACTGCGAAAAATGGCCTGGTTGGAAGCATGTTCGTGGCGCAGCCTTTCCCACTGAAGTAAAAACGGCACGGATGAGGACTTTTATGCTGCACGTCTTGTAGAATGTCGTCTGATGTCCCCGTCGATGGATGATATGGGTAATCAAACCAGAAATTATTGCCGTTTATAATGAAGATAGGCAAGGCGGTGAATTCAATGGCCGCTTTCTTAAGGAGGGTGTCTGTCACCGAAAACATGCCGTTGTCGTTGCACCAATGGTGGAGAGCAGCAACTGAAGTGTGAAAAATGGCCTTGGTGGAAGCATGTTCGTGCCGCAGCCTTTCCCACTGAAGTAAAAACGGCACGAATGGGGCCTTCTATGCTGCACGTCTTTTAGAATGTCGAGTGATGTCCCCGTCGATGGATGATATGGGTAACCAAACCAGGATCATTGCCGTTTGTAATGAAGATCTGAGAGGCGGTGAATTCCATGGCCACTTTCTTAAGGAGGGTGTGTCTGTCACCGATAACATGTCGTTGTCGTGGCACCAATGGTGGAGAGCAGCAACTGAAGTATGAAAACTGGCCTGGTTGGAAGCATGTTCGTGGCGCAGCCTTTCCCACTGAAGTAAAAACGGCACGGATGGGGCCTTTTATGCTGCACGTCTTGTAGAATGTCGAATGATGTCCCCGTATATGGATGACATGGGCAATCAAACCAGGATCATTGCCGTTTGTAATGAAGATCTGCAAGGCGATGAATTCCATGGCCGCTTTCTTAAGGAGGGTGTGTCTGTCACCGATAACATGTCGTTGTCGTGGCACCAATGGTGGAGAGCAGCAACTGAAGTGTGAAAAATGGCCTTGGTGGAAGCACGTTCGTGCCGCAGCCTTTCCCACTGAAGTAAAAGCGGCGCGGATGGGGCCTTTTATGCTGCAGGTCTTGTAGAATGTCGTGTGATGTCCCTGTCGATGGATGACATGGGTAATCAAACCATGATTATTGTCGTTTATAATGAAGATCTGCAAGGCGGTGAATTCCATGGCCGCTTTCTTAAGGAGGGTGTGTCTGTCACCGAAAACGTCGTTGTCGTTGCACCAATGATGGAGAGCAGCAGCTGAAGTGTGAAAAATGGCCTGGTTGGAAGCATGTTCGTGGCGCAGCCTTTCCCACTGAAGTAAAAACGGCACGGATGGGGCCTTTTATGCTGCACGTCTTGTAGAATGTCGTGTGATGTCCCCGTATATGGATGACATGGGCAATCAAACCAGGATCATTGCCGTTTGTAATGAAGATCTGCAATGCGGTGAATTCCATGGCCGCTTTCTTAAGGAGGGTGTGTCTGTCACCGAAAACATGCCGTTGTCGTTGCACCAATGATGGAGAGCAGCAACTGAAGTGTGAAAAATGGCCTTGGTGGGAGCATGTTCGTGCCGCAGCCTTTCCCACTGAAGTAAAAACGGCGCGGATGGGGCCTTTTATGCTGCACGTCTTGTAGAATGTCGTGTGATGTACCTGTCGATGGATGACATGGGTAATCAAACCATGATTATTGTCGTTTATAATGAAGATCTGCAAGGCGGTGAATTCCATAGCCGCTTTCTTAAGGAGGGTGTGTCTGTCACCGAAAACATGTCGTTGTCGTTGCACCAATGATGGAGAGCAGCAGCTGAAGTGTGAAAAATGGCCTGGTTGGAAGCATGTTCGTGCCGCAGCCTTTCCCACTGAAGTAAAAACGGCACGGATGCGGCCTTTTATGCTGCACGTCTTGTAGAATGTCGTGCGATGTCCCCGTATATGGATGACATGGGCAATCAAACCAGGATCATTGCCGTTTGTAATGAAGATCTGAGAGGCGGTGAATTCCATGGCCGCTTTCTTAAGGAGGGTGTGTCTGTCACCGAAAACATGCCGTTGTCATTGCACCAGTGGTAGAGAGCAGCAACTGAAGCGTGAAAATTGGCCTGGTTGGAATCATGTTCGCGCCGCAGCCTTTCCCACTGAATTAAAAACGGCACGGATGGGGTTTTTTATGCTGCACGTCTTGTAGAATGTCGTGTGATGTCCCCGTCGATGGATGATAAAGGTGATCAAACGAGCATCATTGCCGTTTATAATGAAGATCTGCAAGGCGATGAATTCCATGGCCGCTTTCTTAAGGATGGTGTGTCTGTCACCGAAAACATGCCGTTGTCGTTGCACCAATGGTGGAGAGCAGCAACTGAACTGCGAAAAATGGCCTGGTTGGAAGCATGTTCGTGGCGCAGCCTTTCCCACTGAAGTAAAAACGGCACGGATGAGGACTTTTACGCTGCACGGCTTCTAGAATGTCGTCTGATGCCCCCGTAGATGGATGATGTGGGTAATCAGACCAGGATCATTGCCGTTTGTAATGAAGATATGAGAGGCGGTGAATTCCATGGCCACTTTCTTAAGGAGGGTGTCTGTCACCGAAAACATGCCGTTGTCGTTGCACCAATGGTGGAGAGCAGCAACTGAAGTGTGAAAAATGGCCTTGGTGGAAGCATGTTCGTGCCGCAGCATTTCCCACTGTAGTAAAAACGGCACGGATGGGGCCTTTTATGCTGCACGTCTTGTAGAATGTCGTGTGATGTCCCCGTCGATGGATGATATGAGTAACCAAACCAGGATCATTGCCGTTTGCAATGAAGATCTGAGAGGCGGTGAATTCCATGGCCGCTTTCTTAAGGAGGGTGTGTCTGTCACCGATGACATGCCGTTGTCGTTGCACCAATGGTGGAGAGCAGCAACTGAAGTATGAATAATGCCGTGGTTGGAAGCATGTTCGTGGCGCAGCCTTTCCCACTGAAGTATAAACGGCACGGATGGGGCCTTTTATGCTGCACGTCTTGTAGAATGTCGTGTGATGTCCCCGTTGATAGATGAAATGGGTAATCAAGCCAGGATTATTGCCGTTTATAATGAAGATCTGCAAGGCGGTGAATTCCATGGCCGCTTTCTTAAGGAGGGTGTGTCTGTCACCGAAAACATGCCGTTGTCGTTGCACCAGTGGTGGAGAGCAGCAACTGAAGTGTGAGAAATGGCCTGGTTGGAAGCATGTTCGTGCCGCACCCTTTCCCACTGAAGTAAAAGCGGCACGGATGAGGACTTTTACGCTGCACGGCTTCTAGAATGTCGTCTGATGTCCCCGTAGATAGATGATGTGGGTAATCAGACCAGGATCATTGCCGTTTGTAATGAAGATATGAGAGGCGGTGAATTCCATGGCCACTTTCTTAAGGAGGGTGTCTGTCACCGAAAACAAGCCGTTGTCGTTGCACCAATGGTGGAGAGCAGCAACTGAAGTGTGAAAAATGGCCTTGGTGGAAGCATGTTCGTGCCGCAGCATTTCCCACTGTAGTAAAAACGGCACGGATGGGGCCTTTTATGCTGCACGTCTTGTAGAATGTCGTGTGATGTCCCCGTCGATGGATGATATGAGTAACCAAACCAGGATCATTGCCGTTTGCAATGAAGATCTGAGAGGCGGTGAATTCCATGGCCGCTTTCTTAAGGAGGGTGTGTCTGTCACCGATGACATGCCGTTGTCGTTGCACCAATGGTGGAGAGCAGCAACTGAAGTATGAATAATGCCCTGGTTGGAAGCATGTTCGTGGCGCAGCCTTTCCCACTGAAGTAAAAACGGCACGGATGAGGACTTTTATGCTGCACGTCTTGTAGAATGTCGTCTGATGTCCCCGTCGATGGATGATATGGGTAATCAAACCAGAAATTATTGCCGTTTATAATGAAGATAGGCAAGGCGGTGAATTCAATGGCCGCTTTCTTAAGGAGGGTGTCTGTCACCGAAAACATGCCGTTGTCGTTGCACCAATGGTGGAGAGCAGCAACTGAAGTGTGAAAAATGGCCTTGGTGGAAGCATGTTCGTGCCGCAGCCTTTCCCACTGAAGTAAAAACGGCACGAATGGGGCCTTTTATGCTGCACGTCTTTTAGAATGTCGAGTGATGTCCCCGTCGATGGATGATATGGGTAACCAAACCAGGATTATTGCCGTTTGTAATGAAGATCTGAGAGGCGGTGAATTCCATGGCCACTTTCTTAAGGAGGGTGTGTCTGTCACCGATAACATGTCGTTGTCGTGGCACCAATGGTGGAGAGCAGCAACTGAAGTATGAAAACTGGCCTGGTTGGAAGCATGTTCGTGGCGCAGCCTTTCCCACTGAAGTAAAAACGGCACGGATGGGGCCTTTTATGCTGCACGTCTTGTAGAATGTCGAGTGATGTTCCCGTATATGGATGACATGGGCAATCAAACCAGGATCATTGCCGTTTGTAATGAAGATCTGCAAGGCGATGAATTCCATGGCCGCTTTCTTAAGGAGGGTGTGTCTGTCACCGATAACATGTCGTTGTCGTGGCACCAATGGTGGAGAGCAGCAACTGAAGTGTGAAAAATGGCCTTGGTGGAAGCACGTTCGTGCCGCAGCCTTTCCCACTGAAGTAAAAGCGGCGCGGATGGGGCCTTTTATGCTGCACGTCTTGTAGAATGTCGTGTGATGTCCCTGTCGATGGATGACATGGGTAATCAAACCATGATTATTGTCGTTTATAATGAAGATCTGCAAGGCGGCGAATTCCATGGCCGCTTTCTTAAGGAGGGTGTGTCTGTCACCGAAAACGTCGTTGTCGTTGCACCAATGATGGAGAGCAGCAGCTGAAGTGTGAAAAATGGCCTGGTTGGAAGCATGTTCGTGCCGCAGCCTTTCCCACTGATATAAAAACGGCTCGGATGCGGCCTTGTATGCTGCACGTCTTGTAGAATGTCGTGTGATGTCCCCGTATATGGATGACATGGGCAATCAAACCAGGATCATTGCCGTTTTTAATGAAGATCTGAGAGGCGGTGAATTCCATGGCCGCTTTCTTAAGGAGGGTGTGTCTGTCACCGAAAACATGCCGTTGTCGTTGCACCAGTGGTAGAGAGCAGCAACTGAAGCGTGAAAAATGGCCTGGTTGGAAGCATGTTCGCGCCGCAGCCTTTCCCACTGATGTAAAAACGGCACGGATGGGGTTTTTTATGCTGCACGTCTTGTAGAATGTCGTGTGATGTCCCCGTCGATGGATGATAAAGGTAATCAAACCAGCATTATTGCCGTTTATAATGAAGATCTGCAAGGCGATGAATTCCATGGCCGCTTTCTTAAGGATGGTGCGTCTGTCAACGAAAACATGCCGTTGTCGTGGCACCAATGGTGGAGAGCAGCAACTGAACTGTGAAAAATGGCCTGGTTGGAAGCATGTTCGTGGCGCAGCCTTTCCCACTGAAGTAAAAACGGCACGGATTGGGCCTTTTATGCTGCACGTCTTGTAGAATGTCGTGTGATGTCCCTGTCGATGGATGACATGGGTAATCAAACCAGGATTATTGTCGTTTATAATGAAGATCTGCAAGGCGGTGAATTCCATGGCCGCTTTCTTAAGGAGGGTGTCTGTCACCGAAAACATGCCGTTGTCGTTGCACCAATGGTGGAGAGCAGCAACTGAAGTGTGAAAAATGGCCTTGGTGGAAGCATGTTCGTGCCGCAGCCTTTCCCACTGAAGTAAAAACGGCACGGATGGGGCCTTTTATGCTGCACGTCTTTTAGAATGTCGAGTGATGTCCCCGTCGATGGATGATATGGGTAACCAATCCAGGATCATTGCCGTTTGTAATGAAGATCTGAGAGGCGGTGAATTCCATGGCCACTTTCTTAAGGAGGGTGTGTCTGTCACCGATAACATGTCGTTGTCGTGGCACCAATGGTGGAGAGCAGCAACTGAAGTATGAAAAATGGCCTGGTTGGAAGCATGTTCGTGGCGCAGCCTTTCCCACTAAAGTAAAAACGGCACGGATGGGGCCTTTTATACTGCACGTCTTGTAGAATGTCGTGTGATGTCCCTGTCGATGGATGACATGGGTAATCAAACCATGATTATTGTCGTTTATAATGAAGATCTGCAAGGCGGTGAATTCCATAGCCGCTTTCTTAAGGAGGGTGTGTCTGTCACCGAAAACATGTCGTTGTCGTTGCACCAATGATGGAGAGCAGCAGCTGAAGTGTGAAAAATGGCCTGGTTGGAAGCATGTTCGTGCCGCAGCCTTTCCCACTGAAGTAAAAACGGCACGGATGCGGCCTTTTATGCTGCACGTCTTGTAGAATGTCATGCGATGTCCCCGTATATGGATGACATGGGCAATCAAACCAGGATCATTGCCGTTTGTAATGAAGATCTGAGAGGCGGTGAATTCCATGGCCGCTTTCTTAAGGAGGGTGTGTCTGTCACCGAAAACATGCCGTTGTCATTGCACCAGTGGTAGAGAGCAGCAACTGAAGCGTGAAAAATGGCCTGGTTGGAATCATGTTCGCGCCGCAGCCTTTCCCACTGAAGTAAAAACGGCACGGATGGGGTTTTTTATGCTGCACGCCTTGTAGAATGTCGTGTGATGTCACCGTCGATGGATGATAAAGGTAATCAAACCAGCATTATTGCCGTTTATAATGAAGATCTGCAAGGCGATGAATTCCATGGCCGCTTTCTTAAGGATGGTGTGTCTGTCACCGAAAACGTGCCGTTGTCGTTGCACCAATGGTGAAGAGCAGCAACTGAACTGCGAAAAATGGCCTGGTTGGAAGCGTGTTCGTGGCGCAGCCTTTCCCACTGAAGTAAAAACGGCACGGATGCGGCCTTTTATGCTGCACGTTTTGTAGAATGTCGTGTGATGTCTCCGTTGATAGATGAAATGGGTAATGAAGCCAGGATTATTGCCGTTTATAATGAAGATCTGCAAGGCGGTGAATTCCATGGCCGCATTCTTAAGGAGGGTGTGTCTGTCACAGAAAACATGCCGTTGTCGTTGCACCAGTGGTGGAGAGCAGCAACTGAAGCGTTAAAAATGGCCTGGTTGGAAGAAGGTTCGTGCCGCAGCCTTTCCCACTGAAGTAAAAACGGCACGGATGAGGCCTTTTATTCTGCATGTCTTGTAGAATGTCGTATGATGTCCCCGTCGATGGATGATATGGGTAATCAAACCAGGATTATTGCCGTTTATAATGAAGATATGCAACGCGGTGAATTCCATGGCCGCATTCTTAAGGAGGGTGTGTCTGTCACCGAAAACATGCCGTTGTCGTTGCACCAATGGTGGAGGGCAGCAACTGAAGTATGAAAAATGGCCTGGTTGGAAGCATGTTCGTGGCGCAGCCTTTCCCACTGAAGTAAAAACGGCCCGGATGGGGCCTTTTATACTGCACGTCTTGTAGAAAGTCGTGTGATGTCCCTGTCGATGGATCACATGGGTAATCAAACCATGATTATTGTCGTTTATAATGAAGATCTGCAAGGCGGTGAATTCCATGGCCGCTTTCTTAAGGAGGGTGTGTCTGTCACCGAAAACATGCCGTTGTCGTTGCACCAATGTTGGAGAGCAGCAGCTGAAGTGTGAAAAATGGCCTGGTTGGAAGCATGTTCGTGGCGCAGCCTTTCCCACTGAAGTAAAAACGGCACGGATAGGGCCTTTTATGCTGCTCGACTTGTAGAATGTCGTGCGATGTCCCCGTATATGAATGAAATGGGCAATAAAACCAGGATCATTGCCGTTTGTAATGAAGATATGAGAGGCGGTGAATTCCATGGCCGCTTTCTTAAGGAGGGTGTCTGTCACCGAATACATGCCGTTGTCGTTGCACCAATGGTGGAGAGCAGCAACTGAAGTGTGAAAAATGGCCTTGGTGGAAGCATGTTCGTGCCGCAGCCTTTCCCACTGAAGTAAAAACTGCATGGATGGGGCGTTTTATGCTGCACGTCTTGTAGAATGTCGTGTGATGTCCCCGTCGATGGATGATATGGGTAACAAAACCAGGATAATTGCCGTTTGTAATGAAGATCAGCAAGGCGGTGAATTCCATGGCCGCTTTCTTAAGGAGGGCGTGTCAGTCACCAAAAACATGCCTTTGTCGTTGCACCAGTGGTGGAGAGCAGCAACTGAAGTGTGAAAAATGGCCTGGCTTGAAGCATGTTCGTGCCGCAGCCCTTCCCACTGAAGTAAAAACGGCGCGGATGGGGTTTTTTATGCTGCACGTCTTGTAGAATGTCGTGTGATGTCCCCGTCGATGGATGATAAAGGTAATCAAACCAGGATTATTACCGTTTATAATGAAGAACTGCAAGGCGGTGAATTCTATTGCCGCTTTATTAAGGAGGGTGTGTCTGTCACCGAAAACATGCCATTGTCGTTGCACTAATGGTGGAGAGCAGCAACTGAAGTGTGAAAAAAGGCCTGGTTGGAAGCATGTTCGTGGCGCAGCTTTTCCCACTGAAGTAAAAACGGCACGGATGCGGCCTTTTATGCTGCACGTTTTGTAGAATGTCGTGTGATGTCTCCGTTGAAAGATGAAATGGGTAATGAAGCCAGGATTATTGCCGTTTATAATGAAGATCTGCAAGGCGGTGAATTCCATGGCCGCTTTCTTAAGGAGGGTGTGTCTGTCACAGAAAACATGCCGTTGTCGTTGCACCAGTGGTGGAGAGCAGCAACTGAAGCGTTAAAAATGTCCTGGTTGGAAGAAGGTTCGTGCCGCAGCCTTTCCCACTGAAGTAAAAACGGCACGGATGAGGCCTTTTATTCTGCATGTCTTGTAGAATGTCGTATGATGTCCCCGTCGATGGATGATATGGGTAATCAAACCAGGATTATTGCCGTTTATAATGAAGATCTGCAAGACGATGAATTCCATGGCCGCTTTCTTAAGGAGGGTGTGTCTGTCACCGATAACATGCCGTTGTCGTTGCACCAATGGTGGAGGGCAGCAACAGAAGTATGAAAAATGGCCTGGTTGGAAGCATGTTCGTGGCGCAGCCTTTCCCACTGAAGTAAAAACGGCCCGGATGGGGCCTTTTATGCTGCACGTCTTGTAGAATGTCGTGTGATGTCCCCGTCGATGGATGATATTGGTAATCAAACCTGCATTATTGCCGTTTATAAGGAAGATCTGCAAGGCGGTGAATTCCGTGGCCGCTTTCTTAAGGAGGGTGTGTCTGCCACCGAAAACAAGCCGTAGTCGTTGCACCAATGGTGGAGATCAGCAACTGAAGTGTGAAAAATGGCCTTGGTGGAAGCATGATCGTGCCGCAGCCTTTCCCACTGAGGTAAAAACGGCACGAATGGGGCCTTTTATGCTGCACGTCTTTTAGAATGTCGAGTGATGTCCCCGTCGATGGATGATATGGGTAACCAAACCAGGATCATTGCCGTTTGTAATGAAGATCTGAGAGGCGGTGAATTCCATGGCCACTTTCTTAAGGAGGGTGTGTCTGTCACCGATAACATGTCGTTGTCGCGGCACCAATGGTGGAGAGCAGCAACTGAAGTATGAAAACTGGCCTGGTTGGAAGCAAGTTCGTGCCGCAGCCTTTCCCACTGAAGTAAAAACGGCACGGATGCGGCCTTTTATGCTGCACGTCTTGTAGAATGTCGTGCGATGTCCCCGTATATGGATGACATGGGCAATCAAACCAGGATCATTGCCGTTTGTAATGAAGATCTCAGAGGCGGTGAATTCCATGGCCGCTTTCTTAAGGAGGGTGTGTCTGTCACCGAAAACATGCCGTTGTCATTGCACCAGTGGTAGAGAGCAGCAACTGAAGCGTGAAAAATGGCCTGGTTGGAATCATGTTCGCGCCGCAGCCTTTCCCACTGAAGTAAAAACGGCACGGATGGGGTTTTTTATGCTGCACGTCTTGTAGAATGTCGAGTGATGTTCCCGTAAATGGATGACATGGGCAATCAAACCAGGATCATTGCCGTTTGTAATGAAGATCTGCAAGGCGATGAATTCCATGGCCGCTTTCTTAAGGAGGGTGTGTCTGTCACCGATAACATGTCGTTGTCGTGGCACCAATGGTGGAGAGCAGCAACTGAAGTGTGAAAAATGGCCTTGGTGGAAGCACGTTCGTGCCGCAGCCTTTCCCACTGAAGTAAAAGCGGCGCGGATGGGGCCTTTTATGCTGCACGTCTTGTAGAATGTCGTGTGATGTCCCTGTCGATGGATGACATGGGTAATCAAACCATGATTATTGTCGTTTATAATGAAGATCTGCAAGGCGGCGAATTCCATGGCCGCTTTCTTAAGGAGGGTGTGTCTGTCACCGAAAACGTCGTTGTCGTTGCACCAATGATGGAGAGCAGCAGCTGAAGTGTGAAAAATGGCCTGGTTGGAAGCATGTTCGTGCCGCAGCCTTTCCCACTGAAGTAAAAACGGCACGGATGCGGCCTTTTATGCTGCACGTCTTGTAGAATGTCATGCGATGTCCCCGTATATGGATGACATGGGCAATCAAACCAGGATCATTGCCGTTTGTAATGAAGATCTGAGAGGCGGTGAATTCCATGGCCGCTTTCTTAAGGAGGGTGTGTCTGTCACCGAAAACATGCCGTTGTCATTGCACCAGTGGTAGAGAGCAGCAACTGAAGCGTGAAAAATGGCCTGGTTGGAATCATGTTCGCGCCGCAGCCTTTCCCACTGAAGTAAAAACGGCACGGATGGGGTTTTTTATGCTGCACGCCTTGTAGAATGTCGTGTGATGTCACCGTCGATGGATGATAAAGGTAATCAAACCAGCATTATTGCCGTTTATAATGAAGATCTGCAAGGCGATGAATTCCATGGCCGCTTTCTTAAGGATGGTGTGTCTGTCACCGAAAACGTGCCGTTGTCGTTGCACCAATGGTGAAGAGCAGCAACTGAACTGCGAAAAATGGCCTGGTTGGAAGCGTGTTCGTGGCGCAGCCTTTCCCACTGAAGTAAAAACGGCACGGATGCGGCCTTTTATGCTGCACGTTTTGTAGAATGTCGTGTGATGTCTCCGTTGATAGATGAAATGGGTAATGAAGCCAGGATTATTGCCGTTTATAATGAAGATCTGCAAGGCGGTGAATTCCATGGCCGCATTCTTAAGGAGGGTGTGTCTGTCACAGAAAACATGCCGTTGTCGTTGCACCAGTGGTGGAGAGCAGCAACTGAAGCGTTAAAAATGGCCTGGTTGGAAGAAGGTTCGTGCCGCAGCCTTTCCCACTGAAGTAAAAACGGCACGGATGAGGCCTTTTATTCTGCATGTCTTGTAGAATGTCGTATGATGTCCCCGTCGATGGATGATATGGGTAATCAAACCAGGATTATTGCCGTTTATAATGAAGATATGCAACGCGGTGAATTCCATGGCCGCATTCTTAAGGAGGGTGTGTCTGTCACCGAAAACATGCCGTTGTCGTTGCACCAATGGTGGAGGGCAGCAACTGAAGTATGAAAAATGGCCTGGTTGGAAGCATGTTCGTGGCGCAGCCTTTCCCACTGAAGTAAAAACGGCCCGGATGGGGCCTTTTATACTGCACGTCTTGTAGAAAGTCGTGTGATGTCCCTGTCGATGGATCACATGGGTAATCAAACCATGATTATTGTCGTTTATAATGAAGATCTGCAAGGCGGTGAATTCCATGGCCGCTTTCTTAAGGAGGGTGTGTCTGTCACCGAAAACATGCCGTTGTCGTTGCACCAATGTTGGAGAGCAGCAGCTGAAGTGTGAAAAATGGCCTGGTTGGAAGCATGTTCGTGGCGCAGCCTTTCCCACTGAAGTAAAAACGGCACGGATAGGGCCTTTTATGCTGCTCGACTTGTAGAATGTCGTGCGATGTCCCCGTATATGAATGAAATGGGCAATAAAACCAGGATCATTGCCGTTTGTAATGAAGATATGAGAGGCGGTGAATTCCATGGCCGCTTTCTTAAGGAGGGTGTCTGTCACCGAATACATGCCGTTGTCGTTGCACCAATGGTGGAGAGCAGCAACTGAAGTGTGAAAAATGGCCTTGGTGGAAGCATGTTCGTGCCGCAGCCTTTCCCACTGAAGTAAAAACTGCATGGATGGGGCGTTTTATGCTGCACGTCTTGTAGAATGTCGTGTGATGTCCCCGTCGATGGATGATATGGGTAACAAAACCAGGATAATTGCCGTTTGTAATGAAGATCAGCAAGGCGGTGAATTCCATGGCCGCTTTCTTAAGGAGGGCGTGTCAGTCACCAAAAACATGCCTTTGTCGTTGCACCAGTGGTGGAGAGCAGCAACTGAAGTGTGAAAAATGGCCTGGCTTGAAGCATGTTCGTGCCGCAGCCCTTCCCACTGAAGTAAAAACGGCGCGGATGGGGTTTTTTATGCTGCACGTCTTGTAGAATGTCGTGTGATGTCCCCGTCGATGGATGATAAAGGTAATCAAACCAGGATTATTACCGTTTATAATGAAGAACTGCAAGGCGGTGAATTCTATTGCCGCTTTATTAAGGAGGGTGTGTCTGTCACCGAAAACATGCCATTGTCGTTGCACTAATGGTGGAGAGCAGCAACTGAAGTGTGAAAAAAGGCCTGGTTGGAAGCATGTTCGTGGCGCAGCTTTTCCCACTGAAGTAAAAACGGCACGGATGCGGCCTTTTATGCTGCACGTTTTGTAGAATGTCGTGTGATGTCTCCGTTGAAAGATGAAATGGGTAATGAAGCCAGGATTATTGCCGTTTATAATGAAGATCTGCAAGGCGGTGAATTCCATGGCCGCTTTCTTAAGGAGGGTGTGTCTGTCACAGAAAACATGCCGTTGTCGTTGCACCAGTGGTGGAGAGCAGCAACTGAAGCGTTAAAAATGTCCTGGTTGGAAGAAGGTTCGTGCCGCAGCCTTTCCCACTGAAGTAAAAACGGCACGGATGAGGCCTTTTATTCTGCATGTCTTGTAGAATGTCGTATGATGTCCCCGTCGATGGATGATATGGGTAATCAAACCAGGATTATTGCCGTTTATAATGAAGATCTGCAAGACGATGAATTCCATGGCCGCTTTCTTAAGGAGGGTGTGTCTGTCACCGATAACATGCCGTTGTCGTTGCACCAATGGTGGAGGGCAGCAACAGAAGTATGAAAAATGGCCTGGTTGGAAGCATGTTCGTGGCGCAGCCTTTCCCACTGAAGTAAAAACGGCCCGGATGGGGCCTTTTATGCTGCACGTCTTGTAGAATGTCGTGTGATGTCCCCGTCGATGGATGATATTGGTAATCAAACCTGCATTATTGCCGTTTATAAGAAAGATCTGCAAGGCGGTGAATTCCGTGGCCGCTTTCTTAAGGAGGGTGTGTCTGCCACCGAAAACAAGCCGTAGTCGTTGCACCAATGGTGGAGATCAGCAACTGAAGTGTGAAAAATGGCCTTGGTGGAAGCATGATCGTGCCGCAGCCTTTCCCACTGAGGTAAAAACGGCACGAATGGGGCCTTTTATGCTGCACGTCTTTTAGAATGTCGAGTGATGTCCCCGTCGATGGATGATATGGGTAACCAAACCAGGATCATTGCCGTTTGTAATGAAGATCTGAGAGGCGGTGAATTCCATGGCCACTTTCTTAAGGAGGGTGTGTCTGTCACCGATAACATGTCGTTGTCGCGGCACCAATGGTGGAGAGCAGCAACTGAAGTATGAAAACTGGCCTGGTTGGAAGCAAGTTCGTGCCGCAGCCTTTCCCACTGAAGTAAAAACGGCACGGATGCGGCCTTTTATGCTGCACGTCTTGTAGAATGTCGTGCGATGTCCCCGTATATGGATGACATGGGCAATCAAACCAGGATCATTGCCGTTTGTAATGAAGATCTCAGAGGCGGTGAATTCCATGGCCGCTTTCTTAAGGAGGGTGTGTCTGTCACCGAAAACATGCCGTTGTCATTGCACCAGTGGTAGAGAGCAGCAACTGAAGCGTGAAAAATGGCCTGGTTGGAATCATGTTCGCGCCGCAGCCTTTCCCACTGAAGTAAAAACGGCACGGATGGGGTTTTTTATGCTGCACGTCTTGTAGAATGTCGAGTGATGTTCCCGTATATGGATGACATGGGCAATCAAACCAGGATCATTGCCGTTTGTAATGAAGATCTGCAAGGCGATGAATTCCATGGCCGCTTTCTTAAGGAGGGTGTGTCTGTCACCGATAACATGTCGTTGTCGTGGCACCAATGGTGGAGAGCAGCAACTGAAGTGTGAAAAATGGCCTTGGTGGAAGCACGTTCGTGCCGCAGCCTTTCCCACTGAAGTAAAAGCGGCGCGGATGGGGCCTTTTATGCTGCACGTCTTGTAGAATGTCGTGTGATGTCCCTGTCGATGGATGACATGGGTAATCAAACCATGATTATTGTCGTTTATAATGAAGATCTGCAAGGCGGCGAATTCCATGGCCGCTTTCTTAAGGAGGGTGTGTCTGTCACCGAAAACGTCGTTGTCGTTGCACCAATGATGGAGAGCAGCAGCTGAAGTGTGAAAAATGGCCTGGTTGGAAGCATGTTCGTGCCGCAGCCTTTCCCACTGAAGTAAAAACGGCTCGGATGCGGCCTTGTATGCTGCACGTCTTGTAGAATGTCGTGTGATGTCCCCGTATATGGATGACATGGGCAATCAAACCAGGATCATTGCCGTTTTTAATGAAGATCTGAGAGGCGGTGAATTCCATGGCCGCTTTCTTAAGGAGGGTGTGTCTGTCACCGAAAACATGCCGTTGTCGTTGCACCAGTGGTAGAGAGCAGCAACTGAAGCGTGAAAAATGGCCTGGTTGGAAGCATGTTCGCGCCGCAGCCTTTCCCACTGATGTAAAAACGGCACGGATGGGGTTTTTTATGCTGCACGTCTTGTAGAATGTCGTGTGATGTCCCCGTCGATGGATGATAAAGGTAATCAAACCAGCATTATTGCCGTTTATAATGAAGATCTGCAAGGCGATGAATTCCATGGCCGCTTTCTTAAGGATGGTGCGTCTGTCAACGAAAACATGCCGTTGTCGTGGCACCAATGGTGGAGAGCAGCAACTGAACTGTGAAAAATGGCCTGGTTGGAAGCATGTTCGTGGCGCAGCCTTTCCCACTGAAGTAAAAACGGCACGGATTGGGCCTTTTATGCTGCACGTCTTGTAGAATGTCGTGTGATGTCCCTGTCGATGGATGACATGGGTAATCAAACCAGGATTATTGTCGTTTATAATGAAGATCTGCAAGGCGGTGAATTCCATGGCCGCTTTCTTAAGGAGGGTGTCTGTCACCGAAAACATGCCGTTGTCGTTGCACCAATGGTGGAGAGCAGCAACTGAAGTGTGAAAAATGGCCTTGGTGGAAGCATGTTCGTGCCGCAGCCTTTCCCACTGAAGTAAAAACGGCACGGATGGGGCCTTTTATGCTGCACGTCTTTTAGAATGTCGAGTGATGTCCCCGTCGATGGATGATATGGGTAACCAAACCAGGATCATTGCCGTTTGTAATGAAGATCTGAGAGGCGGTGAATTCCATGGCCACTTTCTTAAGGAGGGTGTGTCTGTCACCGATAAAATGTCGTTGTCGTGGCACCAATGGTGGAGAGCAGCAACTGAAGTATGAAAAATGGCCTGGTTGGAAGCATGTTCGTGGCGCAGCCTTTCCCACTAAAGTAAAAACGGCACGGATGGGGCCTTTTATGCTGCACGTCTTGTAGAATGTCGTGTGATGTCCCTGTCGATGGATGACATGGGTAATCAAACCATGATTATTGTCGTTTATAATGAAGATCTGCAAGGCGGTGAATTCCATAGCCGCTTTCTTAAGGAGGGTGTGTCTGTCACCGATAACATGTCGTTGTCGTGGCACCAATGGTGGAGAGCAGCAACTGAAGTATGAAAAATGGCCTGGTTGGAAGCATGTTCGTGGCGCAGCCTTTCCCACTAAAGTAAAAACGGCACGGATTGGGCCTTTTATGCTGCACGTCTTGTAGAATGTCGTGTGATGTCCCTGTCGATGGATGACATGGGTAATCAAACCAGGATTATTGTCGTTTATAATGAAGATCTGCAAGGCGGTGAATTCCATGGCCGCTTTCTTAAGGAGGGTGTCTGTCACCGAAAACATGCCGTTGTCGTTGCACCAATGGTGGAGAGCAGCAACTGAAGTGTGAAAAATGGCCTTGGTGGAAGCATGTTCGTGCCGCAGCCTTTCCCACTGAAGTAAAAACGGCACGGATGGGGCCTTTTATGCTGCACGTCTTTTAGAATGTCGAGTGATGTCCCCGTCGATGGATGATATGGGTAACCAAACCAGGATCATTGCCGTTTGTAATGAAGATCTGAGAGGCGGTGAATTCCATGGCCACTTTCTTAAGGAGGGTGTGTCTGTCACCGATAACATGTCGTTGTCGTGGCACCAATGGTGGAGAGCAGCAACTGAAGTATGAAAAATGGCCTGGTTGGAAGTATGTTCGTGGCGCAGCCTTTCCCACTAAAGTAAAAACGGCACGGATGGGGCCTTTTATGCTGCACGTCTTGTAGAATGTCGTGTGATGTCCCTGTCGATGGATGACATGGGTAATCAAACCATGATTATTGTCGTTTATAATGAAGATCTGCAAGGCGGTGAATTCCATAGCCGCTTTCTTAAGGAGGGTGTGTCTGTCACGAAAACATGCCGTTGTCATTGCACCAGTGGTAGAGAGCAGCAACTGAAGCGTGAAAAATGGCCTGGTTGGAATCATGTTCGCGCCGCAGCCTTTCCCACTGAAGTAAAAACGGCACGGATGGGGTTTTTTATGCTGCACGCCTTGTAGAATGTCGTGTGATGTCACCGTCGATGGATGATAAAGGTAATCAAACCAGCATTATTGCCGTTTATAATGAAGATCTGCAAGGCGATGAATTCCATTGCCGCTTTCTTAAGGATGGTGTGTCTGTCACCGAAAACGTGCCGTTGTCGTTGCACCAATGGTGAAGAGCAGCAACTGAACTGCGAAAAATGGCCTGGTTGGAAGCGTGTTCGTGGCGCAGCCTTTCCCACTGAAGTAAAAACGGCACGGATGCGGCCTTTTATGCTGCACGTTTTGTAGAATGTCGTGTGATGTCTCCGTTGATAGATGAAATGGGTAATGAAGCCAGGATTATTGCCGTTTATAATGAAGATCTGCAAGGCGGTGAATTCCATGGCCGCATTCTTAAGGAGGGTGTGTCTGTCACCGAAAACATGCCGTTGTCGTTGCACCAATGGTGGAGGGCAGCAACTGAAGTATAAAAAATGGCCTGGTTGGAAGCATGTTCGTGGCGCAGCCTTTCCCACTGAAGTAAAAACGGCCCGGATGGGGCCTTTTATACTGCACGTCTTGTAGAAAGTCGTGTGATGTCCCTGTCGATGGATGACATGGGTAATCAAACCATGATTATTGTCGTTTATAATGAAGATCTGCAAGGCGGTGAATTCCATGGCCGCTTTCTTAAGGAGGGTGTGTCTGTCACCGAAAACATGCCGTTGTCGTTGCACCAATGTTGGAGAGCAGCAGCTGAAGTGTGAAAAATGGCCTGGTTGGAAGCATGTTCGTGGCGCAGCCTTTCCCACTGAAGTAAAAACGGCACGGATAGGGCCTTTTATGCTGCTCGACTTGTAGAATGTCGTGCGATGTCCCCGTATATGAATGAAATGGGCAATAAAACCAGGATCATTGCCGTTTGTAATGAAGATATGAGAGGCGGTGAATTCCATGGCCGCTTTCTTAAGGAGGGTGTCTGTCACCGAATACATGCCGTTGTCGTTGCACCAATGGTGGAGAGCAGCAACTGAAGTGTGAAAAATGGCCTTGGTGGAAGCATGTTCGTGCCGCAGCCTTTCCCACTGAAGTAAAAACTGCATGGATGGGGCGTTTTATGCTGCACGTCTTGTAGAATGTCGTGTGATGTCCCCGTCGATGGATGATATGGGTAACAAAACCAGGATAATTGCCGTTTGTAATGAAGATCAGCAAGGCGGTGAATTCCATGGCCGCTTTCTTAAGGAGGGCGTGTCAGTCACCAAAAACATGCCTTTGTCGTTGCACCAGTGGTGGAGAGCAGCAACTGAAGTGTGAAAAATGGCCTGGCTGGAAGCATGTTCGTGCCGCAGCCCTTCCCACTGAAGTAAAAACGGCGCGGATGGGGTTTTTTATGCTGCACGTCTTGTAGAATGTCGTGTGATGTCCCCGTCGATGGATGATAAAGGTAATCAAACCAGGATTATTACCGTTTATAATGAAGAACTGCAAGGCGGTGAATTCTATTGCCGCTTTATTAAGGAGGGTGTGTCTGTCACCGAAAACATGCCATTGTCGTTGCACTAATGGTGGAGAGCAGCAACTGAAGTGTGAAAAAAGGCCTGGTTGGAAGCATGTTCGTGGCGCAGCCTTTCCCACTGAAGTAAAAACGGCACGGATGCGGCCTTTTATGCTGCACGTTTTGTAGAATGTCGTGTGATGTCTCCGTTGAAAGATGAAATGGGTAATGAAGCCAGGATTATTGCCGTTTATAATGAAGATCTGCAAGGCGGTGAATTCCATGGCCGCTTTCTTAAGGAGGGTGTGTCTGTCACAGAAAACATGCCGTTGTCGTTGCACCAGTGGTGGAGAGCAGCAACTGAAGCGTTAAAAATGGCCTGGTTGGAAGAAGGTTCGTGCCGCAGCCTTTCCCACTGAAGTAAAAACGGCACGGATGAGGCCTTTTATTCTGCATGTCTTGTAGAATGTCGTATGATGTCCCCGTCGATGGATGATATGGGTAATCAAACCAGGATTATTGCCGTTTATAATGAAGATCTGCAAGACGATGAATTCCATGGCCGCTTTCTTAAGGAGGGTGTGTCTGTCACCGATAACATGCCGTTGTCGTTGCACCAATGGTGGAGGGCAGCAACAGAAGTATGAAAAATGGCCTGGTTGGAAGCATGTTCGTGGCGCAGCCTTTCCCACTGAAGTAAAAACGGCACGGATAGGGACTTTTATGCCGCTCGACTTGTAGAATGTCGTGCGATGTCCCCGTATATGAATGAAATGGGCAATAAAATCAGGATCATTGCCGTTTGTAATGAAGATATGAGAGGCGGTGAATTCCATGGCCGCTTTCTTAAGGAGGGTTTCTGTCACCGAATACATGCCGTTGTCGTTGCACCAATGGTGGAGAGCAGCAACTGAAGTGTGAAAAATGGCGTTGGTGGAAGCATGTTCGTGCCGCAGCCTTTCCCACTGAAGTAAAAACTGCATGGATGGGGCGTTTTATGCTGCACGTCTTGTAGAATGTCGTGTGATGTCCCCGTCGATGGATGATATGGGTAACAAAACCAGGATAATTGCCGTTTGTAATGAAGATCAGCAAGGCGGTGAATTCCATGGCCGCTTTCTTAAGGAGGGCGTGTCAGTCACCGAAAACATGCCGTAGTCGTTGCACCAATGGTGGAGATCAGCAACTGAAGTGTGAAAAATGGCCTTGGTGGAAGCATGTTCGTGCCGCAGACTACAACTGAAGTAAAAACGGCACGGATGAAGCCTTTTATGCCGCACGTTTTGTAGAATGTCGTGTGATGTCCTCGTCTATGGATGACATGGGTAATCAAACCAGGATCATTGCCGTTTGTAATGAAGATCTGAGAGGCGGTGAATTCTATGGCCGCTTTCTTAAGGAGGGTGTCTGTCACCGAAAACATGCCGTTGTCGTTGCACCAATGGTGGAGAGCAGCAACTGAAGTGTGAAAAATGGCCTTGGTGGAAGCATGTTCGTGCCACAGCTTTTCCCACTGAAGTAAAAACGGCACGGATGGGGCCTTTTATGCTGCACGTCTTGTAGAATGTCGTGTGATGTCCCCGTCGATGGATGATATGGGTAACCAAACCAGGATCATTGCCGTTTGTAATGAAGATCTGAGAGGCGGTGAATTTCATGGCCACTTTCTTAAGGAGGGTGTGTCTGTCACCGATAACATGTCGTTGTCGCGGCACCAATGGTGGAGAGCAGCAACTGAAGTGTGAAAAATGGCCTTGGTGGAAGCACGTTCGTGCCTCAGCCTTTCCCGGTGAAGTAAAAACGGCGCGGATGGGGCCTTTTATGCTGCACGTCTTGTAGAATGTCGTGTGATGTCCCTGTCGATGGATGACATGGGTAATCAAGCAAGGATTATTGCCGTTTATAAGGAAGATCTGCAAGGCGGTGAATTCCGTGGCCGCTTTCTTAAGGAGGGTGTGTCTGCCACCGAAAACAAGCCGTAGTCGTTGCACCAATGGTGGAGATCAGCAACTGAAGTGTGAAAAATGGCCTTGGTGGAAGCGTGATCGTGCCGCAGCCTTTCCCACTGAAGTAAAAACGGCACGAATGGGGCCTTTTATGCTGCACGTCTTTTAGAATGTCGAGTGATGTCCCCGTCGATGGATGATATGGGTAACCAAACCAGGATCATTGCCGTTTGTAATGAAGATCTGAGAGGCGGTGAATTCCATGGCCACTTTCTTAAGGAGGGTGTGTCTGTCACCGATAACATGTCGTTGTCGCGGCACCAATGGTGGAGAGCAGCAACTGAAGTGTGAAAAATGGCCTTGGTGGAAGCACGTTCGTGCCGCAGCCTTTCCCGCTGAAGTAAAAACGGCGCGGATGGGGCCTTTTATGCTGCACGTCTTGTAGAATGTCGTGTGATGTCCCCGTCGATGGATGATAAAGGTAATCAAACCAGCATTATTGCCGTTTATAATGAAGATCTGCAAGGCGATGAATTCCATGGCCGCTTTCTTAAGGATGGTGTGTCTGTCAACGAAAACATGCCGTTGTCGTGGCACCAATGGTGGAGAGCAGCAACTGAAGTGTGAAAAATGGCCTGGTTGGAAGCATGTTCGTGGCGCAGCCTTTCCCACTGAAGTAAAAACGGCACGGATTGGGCCTTTTATGCTGCACGTCTTGTAGAATGTCGTGTGATGTCCCTGTCGATGGATGACATGGGTAATGAAACCATGATTATTGTCGTTTATAATGAAGATCTGCAAGGCGGTGAATTCCATGGCCGCTTTCTTAAGGAGGGTGTGTCTGTCACCGAAAACATGCCGTTGTCGTTGCACCAATGGTGGAGAGCAGCAACTGAAGTGTGAAAAATGGCCTTGGTGGAAGCATGTTCGTGCCACAGCTTTTCCCACTGAAGTAAAAACGGCACGGATAGGGCCTTTTATGCTGCTCGTCTTGTAGAATGTCGTGCGATGTCCCCGTATATGAATGAAATGGGCAATAAAACCAGGATCATTGCCGTTTGTAATGAAGATATGAGAGGCGGTAAATTCTATGGCCGCTTTCTTAAGGAGGGTCTCTGTCACCGAAAACATGCCGTTGTCGTTGCACCAATGGTGGAGAGAAGCAACTGAAGTGTGAAAAATGGCCTTGGTGGAAGCATGTTCGTGCCACAGCTTTTCCCACTGAAGTAAAAACGGCACGGATGCGGCCTTTTATGCTGCACGTCTTGTAGAATGTCGTGTGATGTCCCCGTTGATAGATGAAATGGGTAATCAAGCCAGGATTATTGCCGTTTATAATGAAGATCTGCAAGGCGGTGAATTCCATGGCCGCTTTCTTAAGGAGGGTGTGTCTGTGACCAAAAACATGCCTTTGTCGTTGCACCAGTGGTGGAGAGCAGCAACTGAAGTGTGAAAAATGGCCTGGTTGGAAGCATGTTCGTGGCACAGCTTTTCCCACTGAAGTAAAAACGGCACGGATGGGGCCTTTTATGCTGCACGTCTTGTAGAATGTCGTGTGATGTCCCCGTCGATGGATGATATGGGTAACCAAACCAGGATCATTGCCGTTTGTAATGAAGATCTGAGAGGCGGTGAATTCCATGGCCACTTTCTTAAGGAGGGTGTGTCTGTCACCGATAACATGTCGTTGTCGCGGCACCAATGGTGGAGAGCAGCAACTGAAGTGTGAAAAATGGCCTTGGTGGAAGCACGTTCGTGCCGCAGCCTTTCCCGCTGAAGTAAAAACGGCGCGGATGGGGCCTTTTATGCTGCACGTCTTGTAGAATGTCGTGTGATGTCCCTGTCGATGGATGACATGGGTAATCAAGCCAGGATTATTGCCGTTTATAAGGAAGATCTGCAAGGCGGTGAATTCCGTGGCCGCTTTCTTAAGGAGGGTGTGTCTGCCACCGAAAACAAGCCGTAGTCGTTGCACCAATGGTGGAGATCAGCAACTGAAGTGTGAAAAATGGCCTTGGTGGAAGCATGATCGTGCCGCAGCCTTTCCAACTGAAGTAAAAACGGCACGAATGGGGCCTTTTATGCTGCACGTCTTTTAGAATGTCGAGTGATGTCCCCGTCGATGGATGAAATGGGTAACCAAACCAGGATCATTGCCGTTTGTAATGAAGATCTGAGAGGCGGTGAATTCCATGGCCACTTTCTTAAGGAGGGTGTGTCTGTCACCGATAACATGTCGTTGTCGCGGCACCAATGGTGGAGAGCAGCAACTGATGTGTGAAAAATGGCCTTGGTGGAAGCACGTTCGTGCCGCAGCCTTTCCCGCTGAAGTAAAAACGGCGCGGATGGGGCCTTTTATGCTGCACGTCTTGTAGAATGTCGTGTGATGTCCCCGTCGATGGATGATAAAGGTAATCAAACCAGCATTATTGCCGTTTATAATGAAGATCTGCAAGGCGATGAATTCCATGGCCGCTTTCTTAAGGATGGTGTGTCTGTCAACGAAAACATGCCGTTGTCGTGGCACCAATGGTGGAGAGCAGCAACTGAACTGTGAAAAATGGCCTGGTTGGAAGCATGTTCGTGGCGCAGCCTTTCCCACTGAAGTAAAAACGGCACGGATTGGGCCTTTTATGCTGCACGTCTTGTAGAATGTCGTGTGATGTCCCTGTCGATGGATGACATGGGTAATGAAACCATGATTATTGTCGTTTATAATGAAGATCTGCAAGGCGGTGAATTCCATGGCCGCTTTCTTAAGGAGGGTGTGTCTGTCACCGAAAACATGCCGTTGTCGTTGCACCAATGTTGGAGAGCAGCAGCTGAAGTGTGAAAAATGGCCTGGTTGGAAACATGTTCGTGGCGCAGCCTTTCCCACTGAAGTAAAAACGGCACGGATAGGGCCTTCTATGCTGCTCGTCTTGTAGAATGTCGTGCGATGTCCCCGTATATGAATGAAATGGGCAATAAAACCAGGATCATTGCCGTTTGTAATGAAGATATGAGAGGCGGTGAATTCCATGGCCGCTTTCTTAAGGAGGGTGTCTGTCACCGAATACATGCCGTTGTCGTTGCACCAATGGTGGAGAGCAGCAACTGAAGTGTGAAAAATGGCCTTGGTGGAAGCATGTTCGTGCCGCAGCCTTTCCCACTGAAGTAAAAACTGCATGGATGGGGCGTTTTATGCTGCACGTCTTGTAGAATGTCGTGTGATGTCCTCGTCGATGTATGATATGGGTAAAAAAACCAGGATAATTGCCGTTTGTAATGAAGATCAGCAAGGCGGTGAATTCCATGGCCGCTTTCTTAAGGAGGGCGTGTCAGTCACCGAAAACATGCCGTAGTAGTTGCACCAATGGTGGAGATCAGCAACTGAAGTGTGAAAAATGGCCTTGGTGGAAGCATGTTGGTGCCGCAGACTACAACTGAAGTAAAAACGGCACGGATGAAGCCTTTTATGCCGCACGTTTTGTAGAATGTCGTGTGATGTCCTCGTCTATGGATGAAATGGGTAATCAAACCAGGATCATTGCCGTTTGTAATGAAGATCTGAGAGGCGGTGAATTCTATGGCCGCTTTCTCAAAGAGGGTCTCTGTCACCGAAAACATGCCGTTGTCGTTGCACCAATGGTGGAGAGAAGCAACTGAAGTGTGAAAAATGGCCTTGGTGGAAGCACGTTCGTGCCACAGCTTTTCCCACTGAAGTAAAAACGGCACGGATGCGGCCTTTTATGCTGCACGTCTTGTAGAATTTCGTGTGATGTCCCCGTTGATAGATGAAATGGGTAATCAAGCCAGGATTATTGCCGTTGATAATGAAGATCTGCAAGGCGGTGAATTCCATGGCCGCTTTCTTAAGGAGGGTGTGTCTGTCACCAAAAACATGCCTTTGTCGTTGCACTAATGGTGGAGAGCAGCAACTGAAGTGTGAAAAATGGCCTGGCTGGAAGCATGTTCGTGCCGCAGCCCTTGCCACTGAAGTAAAAACGGCGCGGATGGGGTTTTTTATGCTGCACGTCTTGTAGAATGTCGTGTGATGTCCCCGTCGATGGATGATAAAGGTAATCAAATCAGGATTATTACCGTTTATATTGAAGAACTGCAAGGCGGTGAATTCTATTGCCGCTTTATTAAGGAGGGTGTGTCTGTCACCGAAAACATGGCATTGTCGTTGCACTAATGGTGGAGAGCAGCAACTGAAGTGTGAAAAATGGCCTGGTTGGAAGCATGTTCGTGGCGCAGCTTTTCCCACTGAAGTAAAAACGGCACGGATGGGGCCTTTTATGCTGCACGTCTAGTAGAATGTCGTGTGATGTCCCCGTCGATGGATGATATTGGTAATCAAACCAGCATTATTGCCGTTTATATGGAAGATCTGCAAGGCGGTGAATTCCGTGGCCGCTTTCTTAAGGAGGGTGTGTCTGCCACCGAAAACAAGCCGTAGTCGTTGCACCAATGGTGGAGATCAGCAACTGAAGTGTGAAAAATGGCCTTGGTGGAAGCATGATCGTGCCGCAGCCTTTCCCACTGAAGTAAAAACGGCACGAATGGGGCCTTTTATGCTGCACGTCTTTTAGAATGTCGAGTGATGTCCCCGTCGATGGATGATATGGGTAACCAAACCAGGATCATTGCCGTTTGTAATGAAGATCTGAGAGGCGGTGAATTCCATGGCCACTTTCTTAAGGAGGGTGTGTCTGTCACCGATAACATGTCGTTGTCGTGGCACCAATGGTGGAGAGCAGCAACTGAAGTGTGAAAAATGGCCTTGGTAGAAGCACGTTCGTGCCGCAGCCTTTCCCACTGAAGTAAAAACGGCGCGGATGGCGCCTTTTATGCTAGCACGTCTTGTAGAATGTCGTGTGATGTCCCTGTCGATGGATGACATGGGTAATCAAACCATGATTATTGTCGTTTATAATGAAGATCTGCAAGGCGGTGAATTCCATGGCCGCTTTCTTAAGGAGGGTGTGTCTGTCACCGAAAACGTCGTTGTCGTTGCACCAATGATGGAGAGCAGCAGCTGAAGTGTGAAAAATGGCCTGGTTGGAAGCATGTTCGTGCCGCAGCCTTTCCCACTGAAGTAAAAACGGCTCGGATGCGGCCTTTTATGCTGCACGTCTTGTAGAATGTCGTGTGATGTCCCCGTATATGGATGACACGGGCAATCAAACCAGGATCATTGCCGTTTTTAATGAAGATCTGAGAGGCGGTGAATTCCATGGCCGCTTTCTTAAGGCGGGTGTGTCTGTCACCGAAAACATGCCGTTGTCGTTGCACCAGTGGTAGAGTGCAGCAACTGAAGCGTGAAAAATGGCCTGGTTGGAAGCATGTTCGCGCCGCAGCCTTTCCCACTGAAGTAAAAACGGCACGGATGGGGTTTTTTATGCTGCACGTCTTGTAGAATGTCGTGTGATGTCCCCGTCGATGGATGATAAAGGTAATCAAACCAGCATTATTGCCGTTTATAATGAGGATCTGCAAGGCGATGAATTCCATGGCCGCGTTCTTAAGGATGGTGTGTCTGTCAACGAAAACATGCCGTTGTCGTGGCACCAATGGTGGAGAGCAGCAACTGAACTGTGAAAAATGGCCTGGTAGGAAGCATGTTCGTGGCGCAGCCTTTCCCACTGAAGTAAAAACGGCACGGATTGGGCCTTTTATGCTGCACGTCTTGTAGAATGTCGTGTGATGTCCCTGTCGATGGATGACATGGGTAATCAAACCAGGATTATTGTCGTTTATAATGAAGATCTGCAAGGCGGTGAATTCCACGGCCGCTTTCTTAAGGAGGGTGTCTGTCACCGAAAACATGCCGTTGTCGTTGCACCAATGGTGGAGAGCAGCAATTGAAGTGTGAAAAATGGCCTTGGTGGAAGCATGTTCGTGCCGCAGCCTTTCCCACTGAAGTAAAAACGGCACGGATGGGGCCTTTTATGCTGCACGTCTTTTAGAATGTCGAGTGATGTCCCCGTCGATGGATGATATGGGTAACCAAACCAGGATCATTGCCGTTTGTAATGAAGATCTGAGAGGCGGTGAATTCCATGGCCACTTTCCTAAGGAGGGTGTGTCTGTCACCGATAACATGTCGTTGTCGTGGTACCAATGGTGGAGAGCAGCAACTGAAGTATGAAAAATGGCCTGGTTGGAAGCATGTTCGTGGTGCAGCCTTTCCCACTAAAGTAAAAACGGCACGGATGGGGCCTTTTATGCTGCACGTCTTGTAGAATGTCGTGTGATGTCCCTGTCGATGGATGACATGGGTAATCAAACCATGATTATTGTCGTTTATAATGAAGATCTGCAAGGCGGTGAATTCCATAGCCGCTTTCTTAAGGAGGGTGTGTCTTTCACCGAAAACATGTCGTTGTCGTTACACCAATGATGGAGGGCAGCAGCTGAAGTGTGAAAAATGGCCTGGTTGGAAGCATGTTCGTGCCGCAGCCTTTCCCACTGAAGTAAAAACGGCACGGATGCGGCCTTTTATGCTGCACGTCTTGTAGAATGTCGTGCGATGTCCCCGTATAAGAATGACATGGGCAATCAAACCAGGATCATTGCCGTTTGTAATGAAGATCTGAGAGGCGGTGAATTCCATGGCCGCTTTCTTAAGGAGGGTGTGTCTGTCACCGAAAACATGCCGTTGTCATTGCACCAGTGGTAGAGAGCAGCAACTGAAGCGTGAAAAATGGCCTGGTTGGAATCATGTTCGCGCCGCAGCCTTTCCCACTGAAGTAAAAACGGCACGGATGGGGTTTTTTATGCTGCACGTCTTGTAGAATGTCGTGTGATGTCACCGTCGATGGATGATAAAGGTAATCAAACCAGCATTTTTGCCGTTTATAATGAAGATCTGCAAGGCGATGAATTTCATGGCCGCTTTCTTAAGGATGGTGTGTCTGTCACCGAAAACATGCCGTTGTCGTTGCACCAATGGTGAAGAGCAGCAACTGAACTGCGAAAAATGGCCTGGTTGGAAGCATTTTCGTGGCGCAGCCTTTCCCACTGAAGTAAAAACGGCACGGAGGCGGCCTTTTATGCTGCACGTCTTGTAGAATGTCGTGTGATGTCCCCGTTGATAGATGAAATGGCTAATCAAGCCAGGATTATTGCCTTTTATAATGAAGATCTGCAAGGCGGTGAATTCCATTGCCGCTTTCTTAAGGAGGGTGTGTCTGTCACAGAAAACATGCCGTTGTCGTTGCACCAGTGGTGGAGAGCAGCAACTGAAGCGTGAAAAATGGCCTGGTTGGAAGAAGGTTCGTGCCGCAGCCTTTCCCACTGAAGTAAAAACGGCACGGATGAGGCCTTTTATTCTGCATGTCTTGTAGAATGTCGTATGATGTCCCCGTCGATGGATGATATGGGTAATCAAACCAGGATTATTGCCGTTTATAATGAAGATCTGCAAGACGATGAATTCAATGGCCGCTTTCTTAAGGAGGGTGTGTCTGTCACCGATAACATGCCGTTGTCGTTGCACCAATGGTGGAGGGCAGCAACTGAAGTATGAAAAATGGCCTGGTTGGAAGCATGTTCATGGGGCAGCCTTTCCCACTGAAGTAAAAACGGCACGGATGGGGCCTTTTATGCTGCACGTCTTGTAGAAAGTCGTGTGATGTCCCTGTCGATGGATGACATGGGTAATCAAACCATGATTATTGTCGTTTATAATGAAGATCTGCAAGGCGGTGAATTCCATTGCCGCTTTCTTAAGGAGGGTGTGTCTGTCACAGAAAACATGCCGTAGTCGTTGCACCAATGGTGGAGATCAGCAACTGAAGTGTGAAAAATGGCCTTGGTGGAAGCATGTTCGTGCCGCAGACTATAACTGAAGTAAAAACGGCACGGATGAAGCCTTTTATGCCGCACGTTTTGTAGAATGTCGTGTGATGTCCTCGTCTATGGATGACATGGGTAATCAAACCAGGATCATTGCCGTTTGTAATGAAGATCTGAGAGGCGGTGAATTCTATGGCCGCTTTCTTAAGGAGGGTGTCTGTCACCGAAAACATGCCGTTGTCGTTGCACCAATGGTGAAGAGCAGCAACTGAACTGCGAAAAATGGCCTGGTTGGAAGCATGTTCGTGGCGCAGCCTTTCCCACTGAAGTAAAAACGGCACGGAGGCGGCCTTTTATGCAGCACGTCTTGTAGAATGTCGTGTGATGTCCCCGTTGATAGATGAAATGGCTAATCAAGCCAGGATTATTGCCGTTTATAATGAAGATCTGCAAGGCGGTGAATTCCATTGCCGCTTTCTTAAGGAGGGTGTGTCTGTCACAGAAAACATGCCGTTGTCGTTGCACCAGTGGTGGAGAGCAGCAACTGAAGCGTGAAAAATGGCCTGGTTGGAAGAAGGTTCGTGCCGCAGCCTTTCCCACTGAAGTAAAAACGGCACGGATGAGGCCTTTTATTCTGCATGTCTTGTAGAATGTCGTATGATGTCCCCGTCGATGGATGATATGGGTAATCAAACCAGGATTATTGCCGTTTATAATGAAGATCTGCAAGGCGGTGAATTCCATTGCCGCTTTCTTAAGGAGGGTGTGTCTGTCACCGATAACATGCCGTTGTCGTTGCACCAATGGTGGAGGGCAGCAACTGAAGTATGAAAAATGGCCTGGTTGGAAGCATGTTCATGGCGCAGCCTTTCCCACTGAAGTAAAAACGGCATGGATGGGGCCTTTTATGCTGCACGTCTTGTAGAAAGTCGTGTGATGTCCCTGTCGATGGATGACGTGGGTAATCAAACCATGATTATTGTCGTTTATAATGAAGATCTGCAAGGCGGTGAATTTCATTGCCGCTTTCTTAAGGAGGGTGTGTCTGTCACAGAAAACATGCCGTAGTCGTTGCACCAATGGTGGAGATCAGCAACTGAAGTGTGAAAAATGGCCTTGGTGGAAGCATGTTCGTGCCGCAGACTACAACTGAAGTAAAAACGGCACGGATGAAGCCTTTTATGCCGCACGTTTTGTAGAATGTCGTGTGATGTCCTCGTCTATGGATGACATGGGTAATCAAACCAGGATCATTGCCGTTTGTAATGAAGATCTGAGAGGCGGTGAATTCTATGGCCGCTTTCTTAAGGAGGGTGTCTGTCACCGAAAACATGCCGTTGTCGTTGCACCAATGGTGGAGAGCAGCAACTGAAGTGTGAAAAATGGCCTTGGTGGAAGCATGTTCGTGCCACAGCTTTTCCCACTGAAGTAAAAACGGCACGGATGCGGCCTTTTATGCTGCACGTCTTGTAGAATGTCGTGTGATGTCCCCGTTGATAGATGAAATGGGTAATCAAGCCAGGATTATTGCCGTTTATAATGAAGATCTGCAAGGCGGTGAATTCCATGGCCGCTTTCTTAAGGAGGCTGTGTCTGTCACCTAAAACATGCCTTTGTCGTTGCACCAGTGGTGGAGAGCAGCAACTGAAGTGTGAAAAATGGCCTGGCTGGAAGCATGTTCGTGCCGCAGCCCTTCCCACTGAAGTAAAAACGGCGCGGATGGGGTTTTTTATGCTGCACGTCTTGTAGAATGTCGTGTGATGTCCCCGTCGATGGATGATAAAGGTAATCAAACCAGGATTATTACCGTTTATAATGAAGAACTGCAAGGCGGTGAATTCTATTGCCGCTTTATTAAGGAGGGTGTGTCTGTCACCGAAAACATGCCGTTGTCGTTGCACCAATGGTGGAGAGCAGCAACTGAAGTGTGAAAAATGGCCTTGGTGGAAGCATGTTCGTGCCACAGCTTTTCCCACTGAAGTAAAAACGGCACGGATGCGGCCTTTTATGCTGCACGTCTTGTAGAATGTCGTGTGATGTCCCCGTTGATAGATGAAATGGGTAATCAAGCCAGGATTATTGCCGTTTATAATGAAGATCTGCAAGGCGGTGAATTCCGTGGCCGCTTTCTTAAGGAGGGTGTGTCTGCCGCCGAAAACAAGCCGTAGTCGTTGCACCAATGGTGGAGATCAGCAACTGAAGTGTGAAAAATGGCCTTGGTGGAAGCATGATCGTGCCGCAGACTTTCCAACTGAAGTAAAAACGGCACGGATGGGGCCTTTTATGCTGCACGTCTTGTAGAATGTCGTGTGATGTCCCCGTCGATGGATGATATTGGTAATCAAACCAGCATTATTGCCGTTTATAAGGAAGATCTGCAAGGCGGTGAATTCCGTGGCTGCTTTCTTAAGGAGGGTGTGTCTGCCACCGAAAACAAGCCGTAGTCGTTGCACCAATGGTGGAGATCAGCAACTGAAGTGTGAAAAATGGCCTTGGTGGAAGCATGTTCGTGCCGCACGCTTTCCCACTGAAGTAAAAACGGCACGGATAAGGACTTTTATGCTGCACGTCTTGTAGAATGTAGTCTGATGTCCCCGTCGATGGATGATATGGGTAATCAAACCAGAAATTATTGCCGTTTATAATGAAGATAGGCAAGGCGGTGAATTCAATGGCCGCTTTCTTAAGGAGGGTGTCTGTCACCGAAAACATGCCGTTGTCGTTGCACCAATGGTGGAGAGCAGCAACTGAAGTGTGAAAAATGGCCTTGGTGTAAGCATGTTCGTGCCGCAGCCTTTCCCACTGAAGTAAAAACGGCACGAATGGGGCCTTTTATGCTGCACGTCTTTTAGAATGTCGAGTGATGTCCCCGTCGATGGATGATATGGGTAACCAAACCAGGATCATTGCCGTTTGTAATGAAGATCTGAGAGGCGGTGAATTCCATGGCCACTTTCTTAAGGAGGGTGTGTCTGTCACCGATAACATGTCGTTGTCGTGGCACCAATGGTGGAGAGCAGCAACTGAAGTATGAAAAATGGCCTGGTTGGAAGCATGTTCGTGGCGCAGCCTTTCCCACTGAAGTAAAAACGGCACGGATGGGGCCTTTTATGCTGCACGT
The DNA here is from genome assembly GCA_030143305.2 of Amblyomma americanum. Taxonomy (NCBI): domain Eukaryota; kingdom Metazoa; phylum Arthropoda; class Arachnida; order Ixodida; family Ixodidae; genus Amblyomma; species Amblyomma americanum. The sequence continues at coordinate 70,553 of JARKHS020011183.1, read as the reverse complement.
CTTGTAGAATGTCGTGTGATGTCCCCGTATATGGATGACATGGGCAATCAAACCAGGATCATTGCCGTTTGTAATGAAGATCTGCAAGGCGGTGAATTCCATGGCCGCTTTCTTAAGGAGGGTGTGTCTGTCACCGAAAACGTCGTTGTCGTTGCACCAATGATGGAGAGCAGCAGCTGAAGTGTGAAAAATGGCCTGGTTGGAAGCATGTTCGTGCCGCAGCCTTTCCCACTGAAGTAAAAACGGCTCGGATGCGGCCTTTTATGCTGCACGTCTAGTAGAATGTCGTGTGATGTCCCCGTCGATGGATGATAAAGGTAATCAAACCAGCATTATTGCCGTTTATAATGAAGATCTGCAAGGCGATGAATTCCATGGCCGCTTTCTTAAGGATGGTGTGTCTGTCAACGAAAACATGCCGTTGTCGTGGCACCAATGGTGGAGAGCAGCAACTGAAGTGTGAAAAATGGCCTTGGTGGAAGCATTTTCGTGCCGCAGCCTTTCCCACTGAAGTAAAACCGGCACGGATGGGGTTTTTTATGCTGCACGTCTTGTAGAATGTCGTGTGATGTCCCCGAATATGGATGACATGGGCAATCAAACCAGGATCATTGCCGTTCTTAATGAAGATCAGAGAGGCGGTGAATTCCATGGCCGCTTTCTTAAGGAGGGTGTGTCTGTCACCGAAAACATGCCGTTGTCGTTGCACCAGTGGTAGAGAGCAGCAACTGAAGCGTGAAAAATGGCCTGGTTGGAAGCATGTTCGCGCCGCAGCCTTTCCCACTGAAGTAAAACCGGCACGGATGGGGTTTTTTATGCTGCACGTCTTGTAGAATGTCGTGTGATGTCCCTGTCGATGGAGATAAAGGTAATCAAACCAGCATTATTGCCGTTTAAAATGAAGATCTTCAAGGCGATGAATTCCATGGCCGCTTTCTTAAGGATGGTGTGTCTGTCAACGAAAACATGCCGTTGTCATTGCACCAGTGGTAGAGAGCAGCAACTGAAGCGTGAAAAATGGCCTGGTTGGAATCATGTTCGCGCCGCAGCCTTTCCCACTGAAGTAAAAACGGCACGGATGGGGTTTTTTATGCTGCACGTCTTGTAGAATGTCGTGTGATGTCACCGTCGATTGATGATAAAGGTAATCAAACCAGCATTATTGCCGTTGAAAATGAAGATCTGCAAGGCGATGAATTCCAAGGCCGCTTTCCTAAGGATGGTGTGTCTGTCACCGAAAACATGCCGTTGTCGTTGCACCAATGGTGAAGAGCAGCAACTGAACTGCGAAAAATGGCCTGGTTGGAAGCATGTTCGTGGCGCAGCCTTTCCCACTGAAGTAAAAACGCCACGGATGCGGCCTTTTATGCTGCACGTCTTGTAGAATGTCGTGTGATGTCCCCGTTGATAGATGAAATGGGTAATCAAGCCAGGATTATTGCCGTTTATAATGAAGATCTGCAAGGCGGTGAATTCCATGGCCGCTTTCTTAAGGAGGGTGTGTCTGTCACCGAAAACATGCCGTTGTTGTTGCACCAGTGGTGGAGAGCAGCAACTGAAGTGTGAGAAATGGCCTGGTAGGAAGCATGTTCGTGCCGCACCCTTTCCCACTGAAGTAAAAGCGGCACGGATGAGGACTTTTACGCTGCACGTCTTCTAGAATGTCGTCTGATGTCCCCGTAGATGGATGATGTGTGTATTCAGACCAGGATTATTGCCGTTTATAATGAAGATCGGCAAGGCGGTGAATTCAATGGCTGCTTTCTTAAGGAGGGTGTGTCTGCCACCGAAAACATGCCATTGTCGTTGCACCAATGGTGGAGTGCAGCAACTGAAGTGTGAAAAATGGTCTGGTTGGAAGCATGGTCGTGGCGCAGCCTTTCCCACTGAAGTAAAAACGGCACGGATAGGGCCTTTTATGCTGCTCGTCTTGTAGAATGTCGTGCGATGTTCCCGTATATGGATGACATGGGCAATCAAACCAGGATCATTGCCGTTTGTAATGAAGATATGAGAGGCGGTGAATTCCATGGCCACTTTCTTAAGGAGGTTGTGTCTGTCACCGATAACATGCCGTTGTCGTTGCACCAATGGTGGAGAGCAGCAACTGAAGTGTGAAAAATGGCCTGGTTGAAAGGATGTTCATGCCGCACGCTTTCCCACTGAAGTAAAAACGGCACGGATGAGGACTTTTATGCTGCACGTCTTGTAGAATGTCGTCTGATGTCCCCGTCGATGCATGATATGGGTAATCAAACCAGAAAAAATTGCCGTTTATAATGAAGATAGGCAAGGCGGTGAATTCAATGGCCGCTTTCTTAAGGAGGGTGTCTGTCACCGAAAACATGCCGTTGTCGTTGCACCAATGGTGGAGAGCAGCAACTGAAGTGTGAAAAATGGCCTTGGTGGAAGCATGTTCGTGCCGCAGCCTTTCCCACTGAAGTAAAAACGGCACGAATGGGGCCTTTTATGCTGCACGTCTTTTAGAATGTCGAGTGATGTCCCCGTCGATGGATGATATGGGTAACCAAACCAGGATCATTGCCGTTTGTAATGAAGATCTGAGAGGCGGTGAATTCCATGGCCACTTTCTTAAGGAGGGTGTGTCTGTCACCGATAACATGTCGTTGTCGTGGCACCAATGGTGGAGAGCAGCAACTGAAGTATGAAAAATGGCCTGGTTGGAAGCATGTTCGTGGCGCAGCCTTTCCCACTGAAGTAAAAACAGCACGGATGGGGCCTTTTATGCTGCACGTCTTGTAGAATGTCGAGTGATGTCCCCGTATCTGGATGACATGGGCAATCAAACCAGGATTATTGTCGATTATAATGAAGATCTGCAAGGCGGTGAATTCCATGGCCGCTTTCTTAAGGAGGGTGTCTGTCACCGAAAACATGCCGTTGTCGTTGCACCAATGGTGGAGAGCAGCAACTAAAGTGTGAAAAATGGCCTTGGTGGAAGCATGTTCGTGCCGCAGCCTTTCCCACTGAAGTAAAAACGGCACGGATGGGGTTTTTTATGCTGCACGTCTTGTAGAATGTCGTGTGATGTCACCGTCGATTGATGATAAAGGTAATCAAACCAGCATTATTGCCGTTTATAATGAAGATCTGCAAGGCGATGAATTCCAAGGCCGCTTTCTTAAGGATGGTGTGTCTGTCACCGAAAACATGCCGTTGTCGTTGCACCAATGGTGAAGAGCAGCAACTGAACTGCGAAAAATGGCCTGGTTGGAAGCATGTTCGTGGCGCAGCCTTTCCCACTGAAGTAAAAACGGCACGGATGCGGCCTTTTATGCTGCACGTCTTGTAGAATGTCGTGTGATGTCCCCGTTGATAGATGAAATGGGTAATCAAGCCAGGATTATTGCCGTTTATAATGAAGATCTGCAAGGCGGTGAATTCTATGGCCGCTTTCTTAAGGAGGGTGTGTCTGTCACCGAAAACATGCCGTTGTTGTTGCACCAGTGGTGGAGAGCAGCAACTGAAGTGTGAGAAATGGCCTGGTTGGAAGCATGTTCGTGCCGCACCCTTTCCCACTGAAGTAAAAGCGGCACGGATGAGGACTTTTACGCTGCACGTCTTCTAGAATGTCGTCTGATGTCCCCGTAGATGGATTATGTGTGTATTCAGACCAGGATTATTGCCGTTTATAATGAAGATCGGCAAGGCGGTGAATTCAATGGCTGCTTTCTTAAGGAGGGTGTGTCTGCCACCGAAAACATGCCATTGTCGTTGCACCAATGGTGGAGTGCAGCAACTGAAGTGTGAAAAATGGTCTGGTTGGAAGCATGGTCGTGGCGCAGCCTTTCCCACTGAAGTAAAAACGGCACGGATAGGGCCTTTTATGCTGCTCGTCTTGTAGAATGTCGTGCGATGTTCCCGTATATGGATGACATGGGCAATCAAACCAGGATCATTGCCGTTTGTAATGAAGATATGAGAGGCGGTGAATTCCATGGCCACTTTCTTAAGGAGGGTGTCTGTCACCGAAAACATGCCGTTGTCGTTGCACCATTGGTGAAGAGCAGCAACTGAAGTATGAATAATGGCCTCGTTGGAAGCATGTTCGTGGCGCAGCCTTTCCCACTGACGTATAAACGGCACGGATGGGGCCTTTTATGCTGCACGTCTTGTAGAATGTCGTGTGATGTCCCTGTCGATGGATGACATGGGTAATCAAACCAGGATCAATGCCGTTTGTAATGAAGATCTGAGAGGCGGTGAATTCCATGTCCGCTTTTTAAGGAGGTTGTGTCTGTCACCGATAACATGCCGTTGTCGTTGCACCAATGGTGGAGAGCAGCAACTGAAGTGTGAAAAATGGCCTGGTTGAAAGGATGTTCATGCCGCACGCTTTCCCACTGAAGTAAAAACGGCACGGATGAGGACTTTTATGCTGCACGTCTTGTAGAATGTCGTCTGATGTCCCCGTCGATGCATGATATGGGTAATCAAACCAGAAATTATTGCCGTTTATAATGAAGATCTGCAACGCGGTGAATTCCATGGCCGCTCTCTTAAGGAGGGTGTGTCTGTCACCGATAACATGTCGTTGTCGTGGCACCAATGGTGGAGAGCAGCAACTGAAGTGTGAAATATGGCCTGGTTGGAAGCATGTTCGTGGGGCAGCCTTTCCCACTGAAGTAAAAACGGCCCGGATTGGGCCTTTTATGCTGCACGCCTTGTAGAATGTCGTGTGATGTCCCTGTCGATTGATGACATGGGTAATCAAACCAGGATTATTGTCGATTATAATTAAGATCTGCAAGGCGGTGAATTCCATGGCCGCTTTCTTAAGGAGGGTGTCTGTCACCGAAAACATGCCGTTGTCGTTGCACCAATGGTGGAGAGCAGCAACTGAAGTGTGAAAAATGGCCTTGGTGGAAGCATGTTCGTGCCGCAGCCTTTCCCACTGAAGTAAAAACGGCACGGATGGGGCCTTTTATGCTGCACGTCTTTTAGAATGTCGAGTGATGTCCCCGTCGATGAATGATATGGGTAACCAAACCAGGATCATTGCCGTTTGTAATGAAGATCTGAGAGGCGGTGAATTCCATGGCCACTTTCTTAAGGAGGGTGTGTCTGTCACCGATAACATGTCGTTGTCGTGGCACCAATGGTGGAGAGCAGCAACTGAAGTATGAAAAATGGCCTGGTTGGAAGCATGTTCGTGCCGCAGCCTTTCCCACTGAAGTAAAAACGGCACGGATGCGGCCTTTTATGCTGCACGTCTTGTAGAATGTCGTGCGATGTCCCCGTATATGGATGACATGGGCAATCAAACCAGGATCATTGCCGTTTGTAATGAAGATCTGAGAGGCGGTGAATTCCATGGCCGCTTTCTTAAGGAGGGTGTGTCTGTCACCGAAAACATGCCGTTGTCATTGCACCAGTGGTAGAGAGCAGCAACTGAAGCGTGAAAAATGGCCTGGTTGGAATCATGTTCGCGCCGCAGCCTTTCCCACTGAAGTAAAAACGGCACGGATGGGGTTTTTTATGCTGCACGTCTTGTAAAATGTCGTGTGATGTCACCGTCGATGGATGATAAAGGTAATCAAACCAGCATTATTGCCGTTTATAATGAAGATCTGCAATGCGATGAATTCCATGGCCGCTTTCTTAAGGATGGTGTGTCTGTCACCGAAAACATGCCGTTGTGTTTGCACCAATGGTGAAGAGCAGCAACTGAACTGCGAAAAATGGCCTGGTTGGAAGCATGTTCGTGGCGCAGCCTTTCCCACTGAAGTAAAAACGGCACGGATGCGGCCTTTTATGCTGCACGTCTTGTAGAATGTCGTGTGATGTCCCCGTTGATAGATGAAATGGGTAATCAAGCCAGGATTATTGCCGTTTATAATGAAGATCTGCAAGGCGGTGAATTACATGGCCGCTTTCTTAAGGAGGGTGTGTCTGTCACCGAAAACATGCCGTTGTCGTTGCACCAGTGGTGGAGAGCAGCAACTGAAGTGTGAAAAATGGCCTTGGTGGAAGCATGTTCGTGCCGCAGCCTTTCCCACTGTAGTAAAAACGGCACGGATGCGGCCTTTTATGCTGCACGTCTTGTAGAATGTCGTGTGATGTCCCCGTTGATAGATGAAATGGGTAATCAAGCCAGGATTATTGCCGTTTATAATGAAGATCTGCAAGGCGGTGAATTCCATGGCCGCTTTCTTAAGGAGGGTGTGTCTGTCACCGAAAACATGCCGTTGTCGTTGCACCAGTGGTGGAGAGCAGCAACTGAAGTGTGAAAAATGGCCTGGTTGGAAGCATGTTCGTGGCGCAGCCTTTCCCACTGAAGTAAAAACGGCACGGATGCGGCCTTTTATGCTGCACGTCTTGTAGAATGTCGTGTGATGTCCCCGTTGATAGATGAAATGGGTAATCAAGCCAGGATTATTGCCGTTTATAATGAAGATCTGCAAGACGATGAATTCCATGGCCGCTTTCTTAAGGAGGGTGTGTCTGTCACCGATAACATGCCGTTGTCGTTGCACCAATGGTGGAGGGCAGCAACAGAAGTATGAAAAATGGCCTGGTTGGAAGCATGTTTGTGGCGCAGCCTTTCCCACTGAAGTAAAAACGGCCCGGATGGGGCCTTTTATGCTGCACGTCTTGTAGAATGTCGTGTGATGTCCCCGTCGATGGATGATATTGGTAATCAAACCTGCATTATTGCCGTTTATAAGGAAGATCTGCAAGGCGGTGAATTCCGTGGCCGCTTTCTTAAGGAGGGTGTGTCTGCCACCGAAAACAAGCCGTAGTCGTTGCACCAATGGTGGAGATCAGCAACTGAAGTGTGAAAAATGGCCTTGGTGGAAGCATGATCGTGCCGCAGCCTTTCCCACTGAGGTAAAAACGGCACGAATGGGGCCTTTTATGCTGCACGTCTTTTAGAATGTCGAGTGATGTCCCCGTCGATGGATGATATGGGTAACCAAACCAGGATCATTGCCGTTTGTAATGAAGATCTGAGAGGCGGTGAATTCCATGGCCACTTTCTTAAGGAGGGTGTGTCTGTCACCGATAACATGTCGTTGTCGCGGCACCAATGGTGGAGAGCAGCAACTGAAGTATGAAAACTGGCCTGGTTGGAAGCAAGTTCGTGCCGCAGCCTTTCCCACTGAAGTAAAAACGGCACGGATGCGGCCTTTCATGCTGCACGTCTTGTAGAATGTCGTGCGATGTCCCCGTATATGGATGACATGGGCAATCAAACCAGGATCATTGCCGTTTGTAATGAAGATCTCAGAGGCGGTGAATTCCATGGCCGCTTTCTTAAGGAGGGTGTGTCTGTCACCGAAAACATGCCGTTGTCATTGCACCAGTGGTAGAGAGCAGCAACTGAAGCGTGAAAAATGGCCTGGTTGGAATCATGTTCGCGCCGCAGCCTTTCCCACTGAAGTAAAAACGGCACGGATGGGGTTTTTTATGCTGCACGTCTTGTAGAATGTCGTGTGATGTCACCGTCGATGGATGATAAAGGTAATCAAACCAGCATTATTGCCGTTTATAATGAAGATCTGCAAGGCGATGAATTCCATGGCCGCTTTCTTAAGGATGGTGTGTCTGTCACCGAAAACATGCCGTTGTCGTTGCACCAATGGTGAAGAGCAGCAACTGAACTGCGAAAAGTGGCCTGGTTGGAAGCATGTTCGTGGCGCAGCCTTTCCCACTGAAGTAAAAACGGCACGGATGCGGCCTTTTATGCTGCACGTTTTGTAGAATGTCGTGTGATGTCTCCGTTGATAGATGAAATGGGTAATGAAGCCAGGATTATTGCCGTTTATAATGAAGATCTGCAAGGCGGTGAATTCCATGGCCGCTTTCTTAAGGAGGGTGTGTCTGTCACAGAAAACATGCCGTTGTCGTTGCATCAATGGTGGAGGGCAGCAACTCAAGTATGAAAAATGGCCTGGTTGGAAGCATGTTCGTGACGCAGCCTTTCCCACTGAAGTAAAACCGGCCCGGATGGGGCCTTTTATGCTGCACGTCTTGTAGAAAGTCGTGTGATGTCCCTGTCGATGGATGACATGGGTAATCAAACCATGATTATTGCCGTTTATAATGAAGATCTGCAAGGCGGTGAATTCCATGGCCGATTTCTTAAGGAGGGTGTGTCTGTCACCGAAAACATGCCGTTGTCGTTGCACCAATGTTGGAGAGCAGCAGCTGAAGTGTGAAAAATGGCCTGGTTGGAAGCATGTTCGTGGCGCAGCCTTTCCCACTGAAGTAAAAACGGCACGGATAGGGACTTTTATGCCGCTCGACTTGTAGAATGTCGTGCGATGTCCCCGTATATGAATGAAATGGGCAATAAAATCCGGATCATTGCCGTTTGTAATGAAGATATGAGAGGCGGTGAATTCCATGGCCGCTTTCTTAAGGAGGGTTTCTGTCACCGAATACATGCCGTTGTCGTTGCAGCAATGGTGGAGAGCAGCAACTGAAGTGTGAAAAATGGCGTTGGTGGAAGCATGTTCGTGCCGCAGCCTTTCCCACTGAAGTAAAAACTGCATGGATGGGGCGTTTTATGCTGCACGTCTTGTAGAATGTCGTGTGATGTCCCCGTCGATGGATGATATGGGTAACAAAACCAGGATAATTGCCGTTTGTAATGAAGATCAGCAAGGCGGTGAATTCCATGGCCGCTTTCTTAAGGAGGGCGTGTCAGTCACCGAAAACATGCCGTAGTCGTTGCACCAATGGTGGAGATCAGCAACTGAAGTGTGAAAAATGGCCTTGGTGGAAGCATGTTCGTGCCGCAGACTACAACTGAAGTAAAAACGGCACGGATGAAGCCTTTTATGCCGCACGTTTTGTAGAATGTCGTGTGATGTCCTCGTCTATGGATGACATGGGTAATCAAACCAGGATCTTTGCCGTTTGTAATGAAGATCTGAGAGGCGGTGAATTCTATGGCCGCTTTCTTAAGGAGGGTGTCTGTCACCGAAAACATGCCGTTGTCGTTGCACCAATGGTGGAGAGCAGCAACTGAAGTGTGAAAAATGGCCTTGGTGGAAGCATGTTCGTGCCACAGCTTTTCCCACTGAAGTAAAAACGGCACGGATGGGGCCTTTTATGCTGCACGTCTTGTAGAATGTCGTGTGATGTCCCCGTCGATGGATGATATGGGTAACCAAACCAGGATCATTGCCGTTTGTAATGAAGATCTGAGAGGCGGTGAATTTCATGGCCACTTTCTTAAGGAGGGTGTGTCTGTCACCGATAACATGTCGTTGTCGCGGCACCAATGGTGGAGAGCAGCACCTGAAGTGTGAAAAATGGCCTTGGTGGAAGCACGTTCGTGCCTCAGCCTTTCCCGGTGAAGTAAAAACGGCGCGGATGGGGCCTTTTATGCTGCACGTCTTGTAGAATGTCGTGTGATGTCCCTGTCGATGGATGACATGGGTAATCAAGCAAGGATTATTGCCGTTTATAAGGAAGATCTGCAAGGCGGTGAATTCCGTGGCCGCTTTCTTAAGGAGGGTGTGTCTGCCACCGAAAACAAGCCGTAGTCGTTGCACCAATGGTGGAGATCAGCAACTGAAGTGTGAAAAATGGCTTTGGTGGAAGCGTGATCGTGCCGCAGCCTTTCCCACTGAAGTAAAAACGGCACGAATGGGGCCTTTTATGCTGCACGTCTTTTAGAATGTCGAGTGATGTCCCCGTCGATGGATGATATGGGTAACCAAACCAGGATCATTGCCGTTTGTAATGAAGATCTGAGAGGCGGTGAATTCCATGGCCACTTTCTTAAGGAGGGTGTGTCTGTCACCGATAACATGTCGTTGTCGCGGCACCAATGGTGGAGAGCAGCAACTGAAGTGGGAAAAATGGCCTTGGTGGAAGCACGTTCGTGCCGCAGCCTTTCCCGCTGAAGTAAAAACGGCGCGGATGGGGCCTTTTATGCTGCACGTCTTGTAGAATGTCGTGTGATGTCCCCGTCGATGGATGATAAAGGTAATCAAACCAGCATTATTGCCGTTTATAATGAAGATCTGCAAGGCGATGAATTCCATGGCCGCTTTCTTAAGGATGGTGTGTCTGTCAACGAAAACATGCCGTTGTCGTGGCACCAATGGTGGAGAGCAGCAACTGAAGTGTGAAAAATGGCCTGGTTGGAAGCATGTTCGTGGCGCAGCCTTTCCCACTGAAGTAAAAACGGCACGGATTGGGCCTTTTATGCTGCACGTCTTGTAGAATGTCGTGTGATGTCCCTGTCGATGGATGACATGGGTAATGAAACCATGATTATTGTCGTTTATAATGAAGATCTGCAAGGCGGTGAATTCCATGGCCGCTTTCTTAAGGAGGGTGTGTCTGTCACCGAAAACATGCCGTTGTCGTTGCACCAATGTTGGAGAGCAGCAGCTGAAGTGTGAAAAATGGCCTGGTTGGAAGCATGTTCGTGGCGCAGCCTTTCCCACTGAAGTAAAAACGGCACGGATAGGGCCTTTTATGCTGCTCGTCTTGTAGAATGTCGTGCGATGTCCCCGTATATGAATGAAATGGGCAATAAAACCAGGATCATTGCCGTTTGTAATGAAGATATGAGAGGCGGTGATTTCCATGGCCGCTTTCTTAAGGAGGGTGTCTGTCACCGAATACATGCCGTTGTCGTTGCACCAATGGTGGAGAGCAGCAACTGAAGTGTGAAAAATGGCCTTGGTGGAAGCATGTTCGTGCCGCAGCCTTTCCCACTGAAGTAAAAACTGCATGGATGGGGCGTTTTATGCTGCACGTCTTGTAGAATGTCGTGTGATGTCCTCGTCGATGGATGATATGGGTAAAAAAACCAGGATAATTGCCGTTTGTAATGAAGATCAGCAAGGCGGTGAATTCCATGGCCGCTTTCTAAAGGAGGGCGTGTCAGTCACCGAAAACATGCCGTAGTAGTTGCACCAATGGTGGAGATCAGCAACTGAAGTGTGAAAAATGGCCTTGGTGGAAGCATGTTCGTGCCGCAGACTACCACTGAAGTAAAAACGGCACGGATGAAGCCTTTTATGCCGCACGTTTTGTAGAATGTTGTGTGATGTCCTCGTCTATGGATGACATGGGTAATCAAACCAGGATCATTGCCGTTTGTAATGAAGATCTGAGAGGCGGTAAATTCTATGGCCGCTTTCTTAAGGAGGGTCTCTGTCACCGAAAACATGCCGTTGTCGTTGCACCAATGGTGGAGAGAAGCAACTGAAGTGTGAAAAATGGCCTTGGTGGAAGCATGTTCGTGCCACAGCTTTTCCCACTGAAGTAAAAACGGCACGGATGCGGCCTTTTATGCTGCACGTCTTGTAGAATGTCGTGTGATGTCCCCGTTGATAGATGAAATGGGTAATCAAGCCAGGATTATTGCCGTTTATAATGAAGATCTGCAAGGCGGTGAATTCCATGGCCGCTTTCCTAAGGAGGGTGTGTCTGTCACCAAAAACATGCCTTTGTCGTTGCACCAGTGGTGGAGAGCAGCAACTGAAGTGTGAAAAATGGCCTGGTTGGAAGCATGTTCGTGGCACAGCTTTTCCCACTGAAGTAAAAACGGCACGGATGGGGCCTTTTATGCTGCACGTCTTGTAGAATGTCGTGTGATGTCCCCGTCGATGGATGATATGGGTAACCAAACCAGGATCATTGCCGTTTGTAATGAAGATCTGAGAGGCGGTGAATTCCATGGCCACTTTCTTAAGGAGGGTGTGTCTGTCACCGATAACATGTCGTTGTCGCGGCACCAATGGTGGAGAGCAGCAACTGAAGTGTGAAAAATGGCCTTGGTGGAAGCACGTTCGTGCCGCAGCCTTTCCCGCTGAAGTAAAAACGGCGCGGATGGGGCCTTTTATGCTGCACGTCTTGTAGAATGTCGTGTGATGTCCCTGTCGATGGATGACATGGGTAATCAAGCCAGGATTATTGCCGTTTATAAGGAAGATCTGCAAGGCGGTGAATTCCGTGGCCGCTTTCTTAAGGAGGGTGTGTCTGCCACCGAAAACAAGCCGTAGTCGTTGCACCAATGGTGGAGATCAGCAACTGAAGTGTGAAAAATGGCCTTGGTGGAAGCATGATCGTGCCGCAGCCTTTCCAACTGAAGTAAAAACGGCACGAATGGGGCCTTTTATGCTGCACGTCTTTTAGAATGTCGAGTGATGTCCCCGTCGATGGATGAAATGGGTAACCAAACCAGGATCATTGCCGTTTGTAATGAAGATCTGAGAGGCGGTGAATTCCATGGCCACTTTCTTAAGGAGGGTGTGTCTGTCACCGATAACATGTCGTTGTCGCGGCACCAATGGTGGAGAGCAGCAACTGATGTGTGAAAAATGGCCTTGGTGGAAGCACGTTCGTGCCGCAGCCTTTCCCGCTGAAGTAAAAACGGCGCGGATGGGGCCTTTTATGCTGCACGTCTTGTAGAATGTCGTGTGATGTCCCCGTCGATGGATGATAAAGGTAATCAAACCAGCATTATTGCCGTTTATAATGAAGATCTGCAAGGCGATGAATTCCATGGCCGCTTTCTTAAGGATGGTGTGTCTGTCAACGAAAACATGCCGTTGTCGTGGCACCAATGGTGGAGAGCAGCAACTGAACTGTGAAAAATGGCCTGGTTGGAAGCATGTTCGTGGCGCAGCCTTTCCCACTGAAGTAAAAACGGCACGGATTGGGCCTTTTATGCTGCACGTCTTGTAGAATGTCGTGTGATGTCCCTGTCGATGGATGACATGGGTAATGAAACCATGATTATTGTCGTTTATAATGAAGATCTGCAAGGCGGTGAATTCCATGGCCGCTTTCTTAAGGAGGGTGTGTCTGTCACCGAAAACATGCCGTTGTCGTTGCACCAATGTTGGAGAGCAGCAGCTGAAGTGTGAAAAATGGCCTGGTTGGAAGCATGTTCGTGGCGCAGCCTTTCCCACTGAAGTAAAAACGGCACGGATAGGGCCTTCTATGCTGCTCGTCTTGTAGAATGTCGTGCGATGTCCCCGTATATGAATGAAATGGGCAATAAAACCAGGATCATTGCCGTTTGTAATGAAGATCAGCAAGGCGGTGAATTCCATGGCCGCTTTCTTAAGGAGGGCGTGTCAGTCACCGAAAACATGCCGTAGTAGTTGCACCAATGGTGGAGATCAGCAACTGAAGTGTGAAAAATGGCCTTGGTGGAAGCATGTTGGTGCCGCAGACTACAACTGAAGTAAAAACGGCACGGATGAAGCCTTTTATGCCGCAAGTTTTGTAGAATGTCGTGTGATGTCCTCGTCTATGGATGAAATGGGTAATCAAACCAGGATCATTGCCGTTTGTAATGAAGATCTGAGAGGCGGTGAATTCTATGGCCGCTTTCTCAAAGAGGGTCTCTGTCACCGAAAACATGCCGTTGTCGTTGCACCAATGGTGGAGAGAAGCAACTGAAGTGTGAAAAATGGCCTTGGTGGAAGCACGTTCGTGCCACAGCTTTTCCCACTGAAGTAAAAACGGCACGGATGCGGCCTTTTATGCTGCACGTCTTGTAGAATTTCGTGTGATGTCCCCGTTGATAGATGAAATGGGTAATCAAGCCAGGATTATTGCCGTTTATAATGAAGATCTGCAAGGCGGTGAATTCCATGGCCGCTTTCTTAAGGAGGGTGTGTCTGTCACCAAAAACATGCCTTTGTCGTTGCACTAATGGTGGAGAGCAGCAACTGAAGTGTGAAAAATGGCCTGGCTGGAAGCATGTTCGTGCCGCAGCCCTTGCCACTGAAGTAAAAACGGCGCGGATGGGGTTTTTTATGCTGCACGTCTTGTAGAATGTCGTGTGATGTCCCCGTCGATGGATGATAAAGGTAATCAAATCAGGATTATTACCGTTTATATTGAAGAACTGCAAGGCGGTGAATTCTATTGCCGCTTTATTAAGGAGGGTGTGTCTGTCACCGAAAACATGGCATTGTCGTTGCACTAATGGTGGAGAGCAGCAACTGAAGTGTGAAAAATGGCCTGGTTGGAAGCATGTTCGTGGCGCAGCTTTTCCCACTGAAGTAAAAACGGCACGGATGGGGCCTTTTATGCTGCACGTCTAGTAGAATGTCGTGTGATGTCCCCGTCGATGGATGATATTGGTAATCAAACCAGCATTATTGCCGTTTATATGGAAGATCTGCAAGGCGGTGAATTCCGTGGCCGCTTTCTTAAGGAGGGTGTGTCTGCCACCGAAAACAAGCCGTAGTCGTTGCACCAATGGTGGAGATCAGCAACTGAAGTGTGAAAAATGGCCTTGGTGGAAGCATGATCGTGCCGCAGCCTTTCCCACTGAAGTAAAAACGGCACGAATGGGGCCTTTTATGCTGCACGTCTTTTAGAATGTCGAGTGATGTCCCCGTCGATGGATGATATGGGTAACCAAACCAGGATCATTGCCGTTTGTAATGAAGATCTGAGAGGCGGTGAATTCCATGGCCACTTTCTTAAGGAGGGTGTGTCTGTCACCGATAACATGTCGTTGTCGTGGCACCAATGGTGGAGAGCAGCAACTGAAGTGTGAAAAATGGCCTTGGTAGAAGCACGTTCGTGCCGCAGCCTTTCCCACTGAAGTAAAAACGGCGCGGATGGCGCCTTTTATGCTAGACGTCTTGTAGAATGTCGTGTGATGTCCCTGTCGATGGATGACATGGGTAATCAAACCATGATTATTGTCGTTTATAATGAAGATCTGCAAGGCGGTGAATTCCATGGCCGCTTTCTTAAGGAGGGTGTGTCTGTCACCGAAAACGTCGTTGTCGTTGCACCAATGATGGAGAGCAGCAGCTGAAGTGTGAAAAATGGCCTGGTTGGAAGCATGTTCGTGCCGCAGCCTTTCCCACTGAAGTAAAAACGGCTCGGATGCGGCCTTTTATGCTGCACGTCTTGTAGAATGTCGTGTGATGTCCCCGTATATGGATGACACGGGCAATCAAACCAGGATCATTGCCGTTTTTAATGAAGATCTGAGAGGCGGTGAATTCCATGGCCGCTTTCTTAAGGCGGGTGTGTCTGTCACCGAAAACATGCCGTTGTCGTTGCACCAGTGGTAGAGTGCAGCAACTGAAGCGTGAAAAATGGCCTGGTTGGAAGCATGTTCGCGCCGCAGCCTTTCCCACTGAAGTAAAAACGGCACGGATGGGGTTTTTTATGCTGCACGTCTTGTAGAATGTCGTGTGATGTCCCCGTCGATGGATGATAAAGGTAATCAAACCAGCATTATTGCCGTTTATAATGAGGATCTGCAAGGCGATGAATTCCATGGCCGCGTTCTTAAGGATGGTGTGTCTGTCAACGAAAACATGCCGTTGTCGTGGCACCAATGGTGGAGAGCAGCAACTGAACTGTGAAAAATGGCCTGGTAGGAAGCATGTTCGTGGCGCAGCCTTTCCCACTGAAGTAAAAACGGCACGGATTGGGCCTTTTATGCTGCACGTCTTGTAGAATGTCGTGTGATGTCCCTGTCGATGGATGACATGGGTAATCAAACCAGGATTATTGTCGTTTATAATGAAGATCTGCAAGGCGGTGAATTCCACGGCCGCTTTCTTAAGGAGGGTGTCTGTCACCGAAAACATGCCGTTGTCGTTGCACCAATGGTGGAGAGCAGCAATTGAAGTGTGAAAAATGGCCTTGGTGGAAGCATGTTCGTGCCGCAGCCTTTCCCACTGAAGTAAAAACGGCACGGATGGGGCCTTTTATGCTGCACGTCTTTTAGAATGTCGAGTGATGTCCCCGTCGATGGATGATATGGGTAACCAAACCAGGATCATTGCCGTTTGTAATGAAGATCTGAGAGGCGGTGAATTCCATGGCCACTTTCCTAAGGAGGGTGTGTCTGTCACCGATAACATGTCGTTGTCGTGGTACCAATGGTGGAGAGCAGCAACTGAAGTATGAAAAATGGCCTGGTTGGAAGCATGTTCGTGGTGCAGCCTTTCCCACTAAAGTAAAAACGGCACGGATGGGGCCTTTTATGCTGCACGTCTTGTAGAATGTCGTGTGATGTCCCTGTCGATGGATGACATGGGTAATCAAACCATGATTATTGTCGTTTATAATGAAGATCTGCAAGGCGGTGAATTCCATAGCCGCTTTCTTAAGGAGGGTGTGTCTTTCACCGAAAACATGTCGTTGTCGTTACACCAATGATGGAGGGCAGCAGCTGAAGTGTGAAAAATGGCCTGGTTGGAAGCATGTTCGTGCCGCAGCCTTTCCCACTGAAGTAAAAACGGCACGGATGCGGCCTTTTATGCTGCACGTCTTGTAGAATGTCGTGCGATGTCCCCGTATAAGAATGACATGGGCAATCAAACCAGGATCATTGCCGTTTGTAATGAAGATCTGAGAGGCGGTGAATTCCATGGCCGCTTTCTTAAGGAGGGTGTGTCTGTCACCGAAAACATGCCGTTGTCATTGCACCAGTGGTAGAGAGCAGCAACTGAAGCGTGAAAAATGGCCTGGTTGGAATCATGTTCGCGCCGCAGCCTTTCCCACTGAAGTAAAAACGGCACGGATGGGGTTTTTTATGCTGCACGTCTTGTAGAATGTCGTGTGATGTCACCGTCGATGGATGATAAAGGTAATCAAACCAGCATTTTTGCCGTTTATAATGAAGATCTGCAAGGCGATGAATTTCATGGCCGCTTTCTTAAGGATGGTGTGTCTGTCACCGAAAACATGCCGTTGTCGTTGCACCAATGGTGAAGAGCAGCAACTGAACTGCGAAAAATGGCCTGGTTGGAAGCATTTTCGTGGCGCAGCCTTTCCCACTGAAGTAAAAACGGCACGGAGGCGGCCTTTTATGCTGCACGTCTTGTAGAATGTCGTGTGATGTCCCCGTTGATAGATGAAATGGCTAATCAAGCCAGGATTATTGCCTTTTATAATGAAGATCTGCAAGGCGGTGAATTCCATTGCCGCTTTCTTAAGGAGGGTGTGTCTGTCACAGAAAACATGCCGTTGTCGTTGCACCAGTGGTGGAGAGCAGCAACTGAAGCGTGAAAAATGGCCTGGTTGGAAGAAGGTTCGTGCCGCAGCCTTTCCCACTGAAGTAAAAACGGCACGGATGAGGCCTTTTATTCTGCATGTCTTGTAGAATGTCGTATGATGTCCCCGTCGATGGATGATATGGGTAATCAAACCAGGATTATTGCCGTTTATA
This sequence comes from Amblyomma americanum, assembly GCA_030143305.2. Lineage (NCBI taxonomy): Eukaryota > Metazoa > Arthropoda > Arachnida > Ixodida > Ixodidae > Amblyomma > Amblyomma americanum. The sequence goes on along the minus strand of JARKHS020011183.1, from coordinate 53,398 downwards.
ATGAAGATCTGCAAGACGATGAATTCAATGGCCGCTTTCTTAAGGAGGGTGTGTCTGTCACCGATAACATGCCGTTGTCGTTGCACCAATGGTGGAGGGCAGCAACTGAAGTATGAAAAATGGCCTGGTTGGAAGCATGTTCATGGGGCAGCCTTTCCCACTGAAGTAAAAACGGCACGGATGGGGCCTTTTATGCTGCACGTCTTGTAGAAAGTCGTGTGATGTCCCTGTCGATGGATGACATGGGTAATCAAACCATGATTATTGTCGTTTATAATGAAGATCTGCAAGGCGGTGAATTCCATTGCCGCTTTCTTAAGGAGGGTGTGTCTGTCACAGAAAACATGCCGTAGTCGTTGCACCAATGGTGGAGATCAGCAACTGAAGTGTGAAAAATGGCCTTGGTGGAAGCATGTTCGTGCCGCAGACTATAACTGAAGTAAAAACGGCACGGATGAAGCCTTTTATGCCGCACGTTTTGTAGAATGTCGTGTGATGTCCTCGTCTATGGATGACATGGGTAATCAAACCAGGATCATTGCCGTTTGTAATGAAGATCTGAGAGGCGGTGAATTCTATGGCCGCTTTCTTAAGGAGGGTGTCTGTCACCGAAAACATGCCGTTGTCGTTGCACCAATGGTGAAGAGCAGCAACTGAACTGCGAAAAATGGCCTGGTTGGAAGCATGTTCGTGGCGCAGCCTTTCCCACTGAAGTAAAAACGGCACGGAGGCGGCCTTTTATGCAGCACGTCTTGTAGAATGTCGTGTGATGTCCCCGTTGATAGATGAAATGGCTAATCAAGCCAGGATTATTGCCGTTTATAATGAAGATCTGCAAGGCGGTGAATTCCATTGCCGCTTTCTTAAGGAGGGTGTGTCTGTCACAGAAAACATGCCGTTGTCGTTGCACCAGTGGTGGAGAGCAGCAACTGAAGCGTGAAAAATGGCCTGGTTGGAAGAAGGTTCGTGCCGCAGCCTTTCCCACTGAAGTAAAAACGGCACGGATGAGGCCTTTTATTCTGCATGTCTTGTAGAATGTCGTATGATGTCCCCGTCGATGGATGATATGGGTAATCAAACCAGGATTATTGCCGTTTATAATGAAGATCTGCAAGGCGGTGAATTCCATTGCCGCTTTCTTAAGGAGGGTGTGTCTGTCACCGATAACATGCCGTTGTCGTTGCACCAATGGTGGAGGGCAGCAACTGAAGTATGAAAAATGGCCTGGTTGGAAGCATGTTCATGGCGCAGCCTTTCCCACTGAAGTAAAAACGGCATGGATGGGGCCTTTTATGCTGCACGTCTTGTAGAAAGTCGTGTGATGTCCCTGTCGATGGATGACGTGGGTAATCAAACCATGATTATTGTCGTTTATAATGAAGATCTGCAAGGCGGTGAATTTCATTGCCGCTTTCTTAAGGAGGGTGTGTCTGTCACAGAAAACATGCCGTAGTCGTTGCACCAATGGTGGAGATCAGCAACTGAAGTGTGAAAAATGGCCTTGGTGGAAGCATGTTCGTGCCGCAGACTACAACTGAAGTAAAAACGGCACGGATGAAGCCTTTTATGCCGCACGTTTTGTAGAATGTCGTGTGATGTCCTCGTCTATGGATGACATGGGTAATCAAACCAGGATCATTGCCGTTTGTAATGAAGATCTGAGAGGCGGTGAATTCTATGGCCGCTTTCTTAAGGAGGGTGTCTGTCACCGAAAACATGCCGTTGTCGTTGCACCAATGGTGGAGAGCAGCAACTGAAGTGTGAAAAATGGCCTTGGTGGAAGCATGTTCGTGCCACAGCTTTTCCCACTGAAGTAAAAACGGCACGGATGCGGCCTTTTATGCTGCACGTCTTGTAGAATGTCGTGTGATGTCCCCGTTGATAGATGAAATGGGTAATCAAGCCAGGATTATTGCCGTTTATAATGAAGATCTGCAAGGCGGTGAATTCCATGGCCGCTTTCTTAAGGAGGCTGTGTCTGTCACCTAAAACATGCCTTTGTCGTTGCACCAGTGGTGGAGAGCAGCAACTGAAGTGTGAAAAATGGCCTGGCTGGAAGCATGTTCGTGCCGCAGCCCTTCCCACTGAAGTAAAAACGGCGCGGATGGGGTTTTTTATGCTGCACGTCTTGTAGAATGTCGTGTGATGTCCCCGTCGATGGATGATAAAGGTAATCAAACCAGGATTATTACCGTTTATAATGAAGAACTGCAAGGCGGTGAATTCTATTGCCGCTTTATTAAGGAGGGTGTGTCTGTCACCGAAAACATGCCGTTGTCGTTGCACCAATGGTGGAGAGCAGCAACTGAAGTGTGAAAAATGGCCTTGGTGGAAGCATGTTCGTGCCACAGCTTTTCCCACTGAAGTAAAAACGGCACGGATGCGGCCTTTTATGCTGCACGTCTTGTAGAATGTCGTGTGATGTCCCCGTTGATAGATGAAATGGGTAATCAAGCCAGGATTATTGCCGTTTATAATGAAGATCTGCAAGGCGGTGAATTCCGTGGCCGCTTTCTTAAGGAGGGTGTGTCTGCCGCCGAAAACAAGCCGTAGTCGTTGCACCAATGGTGGAGATCAGCAACTGAAGTGTGAAAAATGGCCTTGGTGGAAGCATGATCGTGCCGCAGACTTTCCAACTGAAGTAAAAACGGCACGGATGGGGCCTTTTATGCTGCACGTCTTGTAGAATGTCGTGTGATGTCCCCGTCGATGGATGATATTGGTAATCAAACCAGCATTATTGCCGTTTATAAGGAAGATCTGCAAGGCGGTGAATTCCGTGGCTGCTTTCTTAAGGAGGGTGTGTCTGCCACCGAAAACAAGCCGTAGTCGTTGCACCAATGGTGGAGATCAGCAACTGAAGTGTGAAAAATGGCCTTGGTGGAAGCATGTTCGTGCCGCACGCTTTCCCACTGAAGTAAAAACGGCACGGATAAGGACTTTTATGCTGCACGTCTTGTAGAATGTAGTCTGATGTCCCCGTCGATGGATGATATGGGTAATCAAACCAGAAATTATTGCCGTTTATAATGAAGATAGGCAAGGCGGTGAATTCAATGGCCGCTTTCTTAAGGAGGGTGTCTGTCACCGAAAACATGCCGTTGTCGTTGCACCAATGGTGGAGAGCAGCAACTGAAGTGTGAAAAATGGCCTTGGTGTAAGCATGTTCGTGCCGCAGCCTTTCCCACTGAAGTAAAAACGGCACGAATGGGGCCTTTTATGCTGCACGTCTTTTAGAATGTCGAGTGATGTCCCCGTCGATGGATGATATGGGTAACCAAACCAGGATCATTGCCGTTTGTAATGAAGATCTGAGAGGCGGTGAATTCCATGGCCACTTTCTTAAGGAGGGTGTGTCTGTCACCGATAACATGTCGTTGTCGTGGCACCAATGGTGGAGAGCAGCAACTGAAGTATGAAAAATGGCCTGGTTGGAAGCATGTTCGTGGCGCAGCCTTTCCCACTGAAGTAAAAACGGCACGGATGGGGCCTTTTATGCTGCACGTCTTGTAGAATGTCGTGTGATGTCCCCGTATATGGATGACATGGGCAATCAAACCAGGATCATTGCCGTTTGTAATGAAGATCTGCAAGGCGGTGAATTCCATGGCCGCTTTCTTAAGGAGGGTGTGTCTGTCACCGAAAACGTCGTTGTCGTTGCACCAATGATGGAGAGCAGCAGCTGAAGTGTGAAAAATGGCCTGGTTGGAAGCATGTTCGTGCCGCAGCCTTTCCCACTGAAGTAAAAACGGCTCGGATGCGGCCTTTTATGCTGCACGTCTAGTAGAATGTCGTGTGATGTCCCCGTCGATGGATGATAAAGGTAATCAAACCAGCATTATTGCCGTTTATAATGAAGATCTGCAAGGCGATGAATTCCATGGCCGCTTTCTTAAGGATGGTGTGTCTGTCAACGAAAACATGCCGTTGTCGTGGCACCAATGGTGGAGAGCAGCAACTGAAGTGTGAAAAATGGCCTTGGTGGAAGCATTTTCGTGCCGCAGCCTTTCCCACTGAAGTAAAACCGGCACGGATGGGGTTTTTTATGCTGCACGTCTTGTAGAATGTCGTGTGATGTCCCCGAATATGGATGACATGGGCAATCAAACCAGGATCATTGCCGTTCTTAATGAAGATCAGAGAGGCGGTGAATTCCATGGTAGCTTTCTTAAGGAGGGTGTGTCTGTCACCGAAAACATGCCGTTGTCGTTGCACCAGTGGTAGAGAGCAGCAACTGAAGCGTGAAAAATGGCCTGGTTGGAAGCATGTTCGCGCCGCAGCCTTTCCCACTGAAGTAAAACCGGCACGGATGGGGTTTTTTATGCTGCACGTCTTGTAGAATGTCGTGTGATGTCCCTGTCGATGGAGATAAAGGTAATCAAACCAGCATTATTGCCGTTTAAAATGAAGATCTTCAAGGCGATGAATTCCATGGCCGCTTTCTTAAGGATGGTGTGTCTGTCAACTAAAACATTCCGTTGTCATTGCACCAGTGGTAGAGAGCAGCAACTGAAGCGTGAAAAATGGCCTGGTTGGAATCATGTTCGCGCCGCAGCCTTTCCCACTGAAGTAAAAACGGCACGGATGGGGTTTTTTATGCTGCACGTCTTGTAGAATGTCGTGTGATGTCACCGTCGATTGATGATAAAGGTAATCAAACCAGCATTATTGCCGTTGAAAATGAAGATCTGCAAGGCGATGAATTCCAAGGCCGCTTTCCTAAGGATGGTGTGTCTGTCACCGAAAACATGCCGTTGTCGTTGCACCAATGGTGAAGAGCAGCAACTGAACTGCGAAAAATGGCCTGGTTGGAAGCATGTTCGTGGCGCAGCCTTTCCCACTGAAGTAAAAACGCCACGGATGCGGCCTTTTATGCTGCACGTCTTGTAGAATGTCGTGTGATGTCCCCGTTGATAGATGAAATGGGTAATCAAGCCAGGATTATTGCCGTTTATAATGAAGATCTGCAAGGCGGTGAATTCCATGGCCGCTTTCTTAAGGAGGGTGTGTCTGTCACCGAAAACATGCCGTTGTTGTTGCACCAGTGGTGGAGAGCAGCAACTGAAGTGTGAGAAATGGCCTGGTAGGAAGCATGTTCGTGCCGCACCCTTTCCCACTGAAGTAAAAGCGGCACGGATGAGGACTTTTACGCTGCACGTCTTCTAGAATGTCGTCTGATGTCCCCGTAGATGGATGATGTGTGTATTCAGACCAGGATTATTGCCGTTTATAATGAAGATCGGCAAGGCGGTGAATTCAATGGCTGCTTTCTTAAGGAGGGTGTGTCTGCCACCGAAAACATGCCATTGTCGTTGCACCAATGGTGGAGTGCAGCAACTGAAGTGTGAAAAATGGTCTGGTTGGAAGCATGGTCGTGGCGCAGCCTTTCCCACTGAAGTAAAAACGGCACGGATAGGGCCTTTTATGCTGCTCGTCTTGTAGAATGTCGTGCGATGTTCCCGTATATGGATGACATGGGCAATCAAACCAGGATCATTGCCGTTTGTAATGAAGATATGAGAGGCGGTGAATTCCATGGCCACTTTCTTAAGGAGGTTGTGTCTGTCACCGATAACATGCCGTTGTCGTTGCACCAATGGTGGAGAGCAGCAACTGAAGTGTGAAAAATGGCCTGGTTGAAAGGATGTTCATGCCGCACGCTTTCCCACTGAAGTAAAAACGGCACGGATGAGGACTTTTATGCTGCACGTCTTGTAGAATGTCGTCTGATGTCCCCGTCGATGCATGATATGGGTAATCAAACCAGAAAAAATTGCCGTTTATAATGAAGATAGGCAAGGCGGTGAATTCAATGGCCGCTTTCTTAAGGAGGGTGTCTGTCACCGAAAACATGCCGTTGTCGTTGCACCAATGGTGGAGAGCAGCAACTGAAGTGTGAAAAATGGCCTTGGTGGAAGCATGTTCGTGCCGCAGCCTTTCCCACTGAAGTAAAAACGGCACGAATGGGGCCTTTTATGCTGCACGTCTTTTAGAATGTCGAGTGATGTCCCCGTCGATGGATGATATGGGTAACCAAACCAGGATCATTGCCGTTTGTAATGAAGATCTGAGAGGCGGTGAATTCCATGGCCACTTTCTTAAGGAGGGTGTGTCTGTCACCGATAACATGCCGTTGTCGTTGCACCAATGGTGGAGAGCAGCAACTAAAGTGTGAGAAATGGCCTTGGTGGAAGCATGTTCGTGCCGCAGCCTTTCCCACTGAAGTAAAAACGGCACGGATGGGGTTTTTTATGCTGCACGTCTTGTAGAATGTCGTGTGATGTCACCGTCGATTGATGATAAAGGTAATCAAACCAGCATTATTGCCGTTTATAATGAAGATCTGCAAGGCGATGAATTCCAAGGCCGCTTTCTTAAGGATGGTGTGTCTGTCACCGAAAACATGCCGTTGTCGTTGCACCAATGGTGAAGAGCAGCAACTGAACTGCGAAAAATGGCCTGGTTGGAAGCATGTTCGTGGCGCAGCCTTTCCCACTGAAGTAAAAACGGCACGGATGCGGCCTTTTATGCTGCACGTCTTGTAGAATGTCGTGTGATGTCCCCGTTGATAGATGAAATGGGTAATCAAGCCAGGATTATTGCCGTTTATAATGAAGATCTGCAAGGCGGTGAATTCCATGGCCGCTTTCTTAAGGAGGGTGTGTCTGTCACCGAAAACATGCCGTTGTTGTTGCACCAGTGGTGGAGAGCAGCAACTGAAGTGTGAGAAATGGCCTGGTTGGAAGCATGTTCGTGCCGCACCCTTTCCCACTGAAGTAAAAGCGGCACGGATGAGGACTTTTACGCTGCACGTCTTCTAGAATGTCGTCTGATGTCCCCGTAGATGGATTATGTGTGTATTCAGACCAGGATTATTGCCGTTTATAATGAAGATCGGCAAGGCGGTGAATTCAATGGCTGCTTTCTTAAGGAGGGTGTGTCTGCCACCGAAAACATGCCATTGTCGTTGCACCAATGGTGGAGTGCAGCAACTGAAGTGTGAAAAATGGTCTGGTTGGAAGCATGGTCGTGGCGCAGCCTTTCCCACTGAAGTAAAAACGGCACGGATAGGGCCTTTTATGCTGCTCGTCTTGTAGAATGTCGTGCGATGTTCCCGTATATGGATGACATGGGCAATCAAACCAGGATCATTGCCGTTTGTAATGAAGATATGAGAGGCGGTGAATTCCATGGCCACTTTCTTAAGGAGGGTGTCTGTCACCGAAAACATGCCGTTGTCGTTGCACCATTGGTGAAGAGCAGCAACTGAAGTATGAATAATGGCCTCGTTGGAAGCATGTTCGTGGCGCAGCCTTTCCCACTGACGTATAAACGGCACGGATGGGGCCTTTTATGCTGCACGTCTTGTAGAATGTCGTGTGATGTCCCTGTCGATGGAGATAAAGGTAATCAAACCAGCATTATTGCCGTTTAAAATGAAGATCTGCAAGGCGATGAATTCCATGGCCGCTTTCTTAAGGATGGTGTGTCTGTCAACGAAAACATGCCGTTGTCATTGCACCAGTGGTAGAGAGCAGCAACTGAAGCGTGAAAAATGGCCTGGTTGGAATCATGTTCGCGCCGCAGCCTTTCCCACTGAAGTAAAAACGGCACGGATGGGGTTTTTTATGCTGCACGTCTTGTAGAATGTCGTGTGATGTCACCGTCGATTGATGATAAAGGTAATCAAACCAGCATTATTGCCGTTTATAATGAAGATCTGCAAGGCGATGAATTCCAAGGCCGCTTTCCTAAGGATGGTGTGTCTGTCACCGAAAACATGCCGTTGTCGTTGCACCAATGGTGAAGAGCAGCAACTGAACTGCGAAAAATGGCCTGGTTGGAAGCATGTTCGTGGCGCAGCCTTTCCCACTGAAGTAAAAACGGCCACGGATGCGGCCTTTTATGCTGCACGTCTTGTAGAATGTCGTGTGATGTCCCCGTTGATAGATGAAATGGGTAATCAAGCCAGGATTATTGCCGTTTATAATGAAGATCTGCAAGGCGGTGAATTCCATGGCCGCTTTCTTAAGGAGGGTGTGTCTGTCACCGAAAACATGCCGTTGTTGTTGCACCAGTGGTGGAGAGCAGCAACTGAAGTGTGAGAAATGGCCTGGTAGGAAGCATGTTCGTGCCGCACCCTTTCCCACTGAAGTAAAAGCGGCACGGATGAGGACTTTTACGCTGCACGTCTTCTAGAATGTCGTCTGATGTCCCCGTAGATGGATGATGTGTGTATTCAGACCAGGATTATTGCCGTTTATAATGAAGATCGGCAAGGCGGTGAATTCAATGGCTGCTTTCTTAAGGAGGGTGTGTCTGCCACCGAAAACATGCCATTGTCGTTGCACCAATGGTGGAGTGCAGCAACTGAAGTGTGAAAAATGGTCTGGTTGGAAGCATGGTCGTGGCGCAGCCTTTCCCACTGAAGTAAAAACGGCACGGATAGGGCCTTTTATGCTGCTCGTCTTGTAGAATGTCGTGCGATGTTCCCGTATATGGATGACATGGGCAATCAAACCAGGATCATTGCCGTTTGTAATGAAGATATGAGAGGCGGTGAATTCCATGGCCACTTTCTTAAGGAGGTTGTGTCTGTCACCGATAACATGCCGTTGTCGTTGCACCAATGGTGGAGAGCAGCAACTGAAGTGTGAAAAATGGCCTGGTTGAAAGGATGTTCATGCCGCACGCTTTCCCACTGAAGTAAAAACGGCACGGATGAGGACTTTTATGCTGCACGTCTTGTAGAATGTCGTCTGATGTCCCCGTCGATGCATGATATGGGTAATCAAACCAGAAAAAATTGCCGTTTATAATGAAGATAGGCAAGGCGGTGAATTCAATGGCCGCTTTCTTAAGGAGGGTGTCTGTCACCGAAAACATGCCGTTGTCGTTGCACCAATGGTGGAGAGCAGCAACTGAAGTGTGAAAAATGGCCTTGGTGGAAGCATGTTCGTGCCGCAGCCTTTCCCACTGAAGTAAAAACGGCACGAATGGGGCCTTTTATGCTGCACGTCTTTTAGAATGTCGAGTGATGTCCCCGTCGATGGATGATATGGGTAACCAAACCAGGATCATTGCCGTTTGTAATGAAGATCTGAGAGGCGGTGAATTCCATGGCCACTTTCTTAAGGAGGGTGTGTCTGTCACCGATAACATGTCGTTGTCGTGGCACCAATGGTGGAGAGCAGCAACTGAAGTATGAAAAATGGCCTGGTTGGAAGCATGTTCGTGGCGCAGCCTTTCCCACTGAAGTAAAAACAGCACGGATGGGGCCTTTTATGCTGCACGTCTTGTAGAATGTCGAGTGATGTCCCCGTATCTGGATGACATGGGCAATCAAACCAGGATTATTGTCGATTATAATGAAGATCTGCAAGGCGGTGAATTCCATGGCCGCTTTCTTAAGGAGGGTGTCTGTCACCGAAAACATGCCGTTGTCGTTGCACCAATGGTGGAGAGCAGCAACTAAAGTGTGAAAAATGGCCTTGGTGGAAGCATGTTCGTGCCGCAGCCTTTCCCACTGAAGTAAAAACGGCACGGATGGGGTTTTTTATGCTGCACGTCTTGTAGAATGTCGTGTGATGTCACCGTCGATTGATGATAAAGGTAATCAAACCAGCATTATTGCCGTTTATAATGAAGATCTGCAAGGCGATGAATTCCAAGGCCGCTTTCTTAAGGATGGTGTGTCTGTCACCGAAAACATGCCGTTGTCGTTGCACCAATGGTGAAGAGCAGCAACTGAACTGCGAAAAATGGCCTGGTTGGAAGCATGTTCGTGGCGCAGCCTTTCCCACTGAAGTAAAAACGGCACGGATGCGGCCTTTTATGCTGCACGTCTTGTAGAATGTCGTGTGATGTCCCCGTTGATAGATGAAATGGGTAATCAAGCCAGGATTATTGCCGTTTATAATGAAGATCTGCAAGGCGGTGAATTCCATGGCCGCTTTCTTAAGGAGGGTGTGTCTGTCACCGAAAACATGCCGTTGTTGTTGCACCAGTGGTGGAGAGCAGCAACTGAAGTGTGAGAAATGGCCTGGTTGGAAGCATGTTCGTGCCGCACCCTTTCCCACTGAAGTAAAAGCGGCACGGATGAGGACTTTTACGCTGCACGTCTTCTAGAATGTCGTCTGATGTCCCCGTAGATGGATTATGTGTGTATTCAGACCAGGATTATTGCCGTTTATAATGAAGATCGGCAAGGCGGTGAATTCAATGGCTGCTTTCTTAAGGAGGGTGTGTCTGCCACCGAAAACATGCCATTGTCGTTGCACCAATGGTGGAGTGCAGCAACTGAAGTGTGAAAAATGGTCTGGTTGGAAGCATGGTCGTGGCGCAGCCTTTCCCACTGAAGTAAAAACGGCACGGATAGGGCCTTTTATGCTGCTCGTCTTGTAGAATGTCGTGCGATGTTCCCGTATATGGATGACATGGGCAATCAAACCAGGATCATTGCCGTTTGTAATGAAGATATGAGAGGCGGTGAATTCCATGGCCACTTTCTTAAGGAGGGTGTCTGTCACCGAAAACATGCCGTTGTCGTTGCACCATTGGTGAAGAGCAGCAACTGAAGTATGAATAATGGCCTCGTTGGAAGCATGTTCGTGGCGCAGCCTTTCCCACTGACGTATAAACGGCACGGATGGGGCCTTTTATGCTGCACGTCTTGTAGAATGTCGTGTGATGTCCCTGTCGATGGATGACATGGGTAATCAAACCAGGATCAATGCCGTTTGTAATGAAGATCTGAGAGGCGGTGAATTCCATGTCCGCTTTTTAAGGAGGTTGTGTCTGTCACCGATAACATGCCGTTGTCGTTGCACCAATGGTGGAGAGCAGCAACTGAAGTGTGAAAAATGGCCTGGTTGAAAGGATGTTCATGCCGCACGCTTTCCCACTGAAGTAAAAACGGCACGGATGAGGACTTTTATGCTGCACGTCTTGTAGAATGTCGTCTGATGTCCCCGTCGATGCATGATATGGGTAATCAAACCAGAAATTATTGCCGTTTATAATGAAGATCTGCAACGCGGTGAATTCCATGGCCGCTCTCTTAAGGAGGGTGTGTCTGTCACCGATAACATGTCGTTGTCGTGGCACCAATGGTGGAGAGCAGCAACTGAAGTGTGAAATATGGCCTGGTTGGAAGCATGTTCGTGGGGCAGCCTTTCCCACTGAAGTAAAAACGGCCCGGATTGGGCCTTTTATGCTGCACGCCTTGTAGAATGTCGTGTGATGTCCCTGTCGATTGATGACATGGGTAATCAAACCAGGATTATTGTCGATTATAATGAAGATCTGCAAGGCGGTGAATTCCATGGCCGCTTTCTTAAGGAGGGTGTCTGTCACCGAAAACATGCCGTTGTCGTTGCACCAATGGTGGAGAGCAGCAACTGAAGTGTGAAAAATGGCCTTGGTGGAAGCATGTTCGTGCCGCAGCCTTTCCCACTGAAGTAAAAACGGCACGGATGGGGCCTTTTATGCTGCACGTCTTTTAGAATGTCGAGTGATGTCCCCGTCGATGAATGATATGGGTAACCAAACCAGGATCATTGCCGTTTGTAATGAAGATCTGAGAGGCGGTGAATTCCATGGCCACTTTCTTAAGGAGGGTGTGTCTGTCACCGATAACATGTCGTTGTCGTGGCACCAATGGTGGAGAGCAGCAACTGAAGTATGAAAAATGGCCTGGTTGGAAGCATGTTCGTGCCGCAGCCTTTCCCACTGAAGTAAAAACGGCACGGATGCGGCCTTTTATGCTGCACGTCTTGTAGAATGTCGTGCGATGTCCCCGTATATGGATGACATGGGCAATCAAACCAGGATCATTGCCGTTTGTAATGAAGATCTGAGAGGCGGTGAATTCCATGGCCGCTTTCTTAAGGAGGGTGTGTCTGTCACCGAAAACATGCCGTTGTCATTGCACCAGTGGTAGAGAGCAGCAACTGAAGCGTGAAAAATGGCCTGGTTGGAATCATGTTCGCGCCGCAGCCTTTCCCACTGAAGTAAAAACGGCACGGATGGGGTTTTTTATGCTGCACGTCTTGTAAAATGTCGTGTGATGTCACCGTCGATGGATGATAAAGGTAATCAAACCAGCATTATTGCCGTTTATAATGAAGATCTGCAATGCGATGAATTCCATGGCCGCTTTCTTAAGGATGGTGTGTCTGTCACCGAAAACATGCCGTTGTGTTTGCACCAATGGTGAAGAGCAGCAACTGAACTGCGAAAAATGGCCTGGTTGGAAGCATGTTCGTGGCGCAGCCTTTCCCACTGAAGTAAAAACGGCACGGATGCGGCCTTTTATGCTGCACGTCTTGTAGAATGTCGTGTGATGTCCCCGTTGATAGATGAAATGGGTAATCAAGCCAGGATTATTGCCGTTTATAATGAAGATCTGCAAGGCGGTGAATTACATGGCCGCTTTCTTAAGGAGGGTGTGTCTGTCACCGAAAACATGCCGTTGTCGTTGCACCAGTGGTGGAGAGCAGCAACTGAAGTGTGAAAAATGGCCTTGGTGGAAGCATGTTCGTGCCGCAGCCTTTCCCACTGTAGTAAAAACGGCACGGATGCGGCCTTTTATGCTGCACGTCTTGTAGAATGTCGTGTGATGTCCCCGTTGATAGATGAAATGGGTAATCAAGCCAGGATTATTGCCGTTTATAATGAAGATCTGCAAGGCGGTGAATTCCATGGCCGCTTTCTTAAGGAGGGTGTGTCTGTCACCGAAAACATGCCGTTGTCGTTGCACCAGTGGTGGAGAGCAGCAACTGAAGTGTGAAAAATGGCCTGGTTGGAAGCATGTTCGTGGCGCAGCCTTTCCCACTGAAGTAAAAACGGCACGGATGCGGCCTTTTATGCTGCACGTCTTGTAGAATGTCGTGTGATGTCCCCGTTGATAGATGAAATGGGTAATCAAGCCAGGATTATTGCCGTTTATAATGAAGATCTGCAAGGCGGTGAATTCCATGGCCGCTTTCTTAAGGAGGGTGTGTCTGTCACCGAAAACATGCCGTTGTCGTTGCACCAGTGGTGGAGAGCAGCAACTGAAGTGTGAAAAATGGCCTTGGTGGAAGCATGTTCGTGCCGCAGCCTTTCCCACTGAAGTATAAACGGCACGGATGGGGCCTTTTATGCTGCACGTCTTGTAGAATGTCGTGTGATGTCCCTGTCGATGGATGACATGGGTAATCAAACCATGATTATTGTCGTTTATAATGAAGATCTGCAAGGCGGTGAATTCCATGGACGCTTTCTTAAGGAGGGTGTGTCTGTCACCGAAAACATGCCGTTGTCGTTGCACCAATGGTGGAGAGCAGCAACTGAAGTGTGAAAAATGGCCTTGGTGGAAGCATGTTCGTGCCGCAGCCTTTCCCACTGAAGTAAAAACGGCACGGATGAGGCCTTTTATGCTGCACGTCTTGTAGAATGTCGTGTGATGTCCCCGTCGATGGATGATGTGGGTAATCAAACCAGGATTATTGCCGTTTATAATGAAGATCTGCAAGGCGGTGAATTCCATGGCCGCTTTCTTAAGGAGGGTGTGTCTGTCACCGAAAACATGCCGTTGTCGTTGCACCAATGGTGGAGAGCAGCAACTGAAGTGTGAAAAATGGCCTGGTTGGAAGCATGTTCGTGCCGCAGCCTTTCCCACTGAAGTAAAAACGGCACGGATTGGGCCTTTTATGCTGCACGTCTTGTAGAATGTCGTGTGATGTCCCCGTCGATGGATGATATGGGTAATCAAACCAGGATTATTGCCGTTTATAATGAAGATCTGCAGAGGCGGTGAATTCCATGGCCGCTTTCTTAAGGAGGGTGTGTCTGTCACCGAAAACATGCCGTTGTCGTTGCACCAATGGTGGAGAGCAGCAACTGAAGTGTGAAAAATGGCCTGGTTGGAAGCATGTTCGTGCCGCAGCCTTTCCCACTGAAGTAAAAACGGCACGGATGGGGCCTTTTATGCTGCACGTCTTGTAGAATGTCGTGTGATGTCCCCGTCGATGGATGAAATGGGTAATCAAACCAGGATTATTGCCGTTTATAATGAAGATCTGCAAGGCGGTGAATTCCATGGCCGCTTTCTTAAGGAGGGTGTGTCTGTCACCGAAAACATGCCGTTGTCGTTGCACCAATGGTGGAGAGCAGCAGCTGAAGTGTGAAAAATGGCCTGGTTGGAAGCATGTTCGTGCCGCAGCCTTTCCCACTGAAGTAAAAACGGCACGGATGAGGCCTTTTATGCTGCACGTCTTGTAGAATGTCGTGTGATGTCCCCGTCGATGGATGATAAGGGTAATCAAAACAGGATTATTGCCGTTTATAATGAAGATCAGCAAGGCGGTGAATTCCATGGCCGCTTTCTTAAGGAGGGCGTGTCAGTCACCGAAAACATGCCGTAGTCGTTGCACCAATGGTGGAGATCAGCAACTGAAGTGTGAAAAATGGCCCTGGTGGAAGCATGTTCGTGCCGCAGACTTTCCAACTGAAGTAAAAACGGCACGGATGAAGCCTTTTATGCCGCACGTCTTGTAGAATGTCGTGTGATGTCCTCGTCTATGGATGACATGGGTAATCAAACCAGGATCATTGCCGTTTGTAATGAAGATCTGAGAGGCGGTGAATTCTATGGCCGCTTTCTTAAGGAGGGTGTCTGTCACCGAAAACATGCCGTTGTCGTTGCACCAATGGTGGAGAGCAGCAACTGAAGTGTGAAAAATGGCCTTGGTTGGAAGCATGTTCGTGCCACAGCTTTTCCCACTGAAGTAAAAACGGCACGGATGCGGCGTTTTATGCTGCACGTCTTGTAGAATGTCGTGTGATGTCCCCGTTGAAATGATGAAATGGGTAATCAAGCCAGGATTATTGCCGTTTATAATGAAGATCTGCAAGGCGGTGAATTCCATGGCCGCTTTCTTAAGGAGGGTGTGTCTGTCACATAAAACATGCCGTTGTCGTTGCACCAGTGGTGGAGAGCAGCAACTGAAGCGTGAAAAATGGCCTGGTTGGAAGCAGGTTCGTGCCGCAGCCTTTCCCACTGAAGTAAAAGCGGCACGGATGAGGGACTTTTACGCTGCACGTCTTGTAGAATGTCGTGTGATGTCCCCGTCGATGGATGATGTGGGTAATCAAACCAGGATTATTGCCGTTTGTAATGAAGATCAGCAAGGCGGTGAATTCCATGGCCGCTTTCTTAAGGAGGGTGTGTCTGTCACCGAAAACATGCCGTTGTCGTTGCACCAATGGTGGAGAGCAGCAACTGAAGTGTGAAAAATGGCCTTGGTGGAAGCATGTTCGTGCCGCAGCCTTTCCCACTGAAGTAAAAACGGCACGGATGGGGCCTTTTATGCTGCACGTCTTGTAGTTTGTCGTGTGATGTCCCCGTCGATGGATGATATGAGTAACCAAACCAGGATTATTGCCGTTTGTAATGAAGATCTGAGAGGCGGTGAATTGCATGGCCGCTTTCTTAAGGAGGGTGTGTCTGTCACCGATGACATGCCGTTGTCGTTGCACCAATGGTGGAGAGCAGCAACTGAAGTATGAATAATGGCCTGGTTGGAAGCATGTTCGTGGCGCAGCCTTTCCCACTGAAGTATAAACGGCACGGATGGGGCCTTTTATGCTGCACGTCTTGTAGAATGTCGTGTGATGTCCCTGTCGATGGATGACATGGGTAATCAAACCATGATTATTGTCGTTTATAATGAAGATCTGCAAGGCGGTGAATTCCATGGACGCTTTCTTAAGGAGGGTGTGTCTGTCACCGAAAACATGCCGTTGTCGTTGCACCAATGGTGGAGAGCAGCAGCTGAAGTGTGAGAAAAGGCCTGGTTGGAAGCATGTTCGTGCCGCAGCCTTTCCCACTGAAGTAAAAACGGCACGGATGAGGCCTTTTATGCTGCACGTCTTGTAGAATGTCGTGTGATGTCCCCGTCGATGGATGATAAAGGTAATCAAAACAGGATTATTGCCGTTTATAATGAAGATCAGCAAGGCGGTGAATTCCATGGCAGCTTTCTTAAGGAGGGCGTGTCAGTCACCGAAAACATGCCGTAGTCGTTGCACCAATGGTGGAGATCAGCAACTGAAGTGTGAAAAATGGCCCTGGTGGAAGCATGTTCGTGCCGCAGACTTTCCAACTGAAGTAAAAACGGCACGGATGAAGCCTTTTATGCCGCACGTCTTGTAGAATGTCGTGTGATGTCCTCGTCTATGGATGACATGGGTAATCAAACCAGGATCATTGCCGTTTGTAATGAAGATCTGAGAGGCGGTGAATTCTATGGCCGCTTTCTTAAGGAGGGTGTCTGTCACCGAAAACATGCCGTTGTCGTTGCACCAATGGTGGAGAGCAGCAACTGAAGTGTGAATAATGGCCTTGGTGGAAGCATGTTCGTGCCACAGCTTTTCCCACTGAAGTAAAAACGGCACGGATGCGTCGTTTTATGCTGCACGTCTTGTAGAATGTCGTGTGATGTCCCCGTTGAAATGATGAAATGGGTAATCAAGCCAGGATTATTGCCATTTATAATGAAGATCTGCAAGGCGGTGAATTCCATGGCCGCTTTCTTAAGGAGGGTGTGTCTGTCACATAAAACATGCCGTTGTCGTTGCACCAGTGGTGGAGAGCAGCAACTGAAGCGTGAAAAATGGCCTGGTTGGAAGAAGGTTCGTGCCGCAGCCTTTCCCACTGAAGTAAAAACGGCACGGATGAGGCCTTTTATTCTGCACGTCTTGTAGAATGTCGTATGATGTCCCCGTCGATGGATGATGTGGGTAATCAAACCAGGATTATTGCCGTTTATAATGAAGATCTGCAAGACGATGAATTCCACGGCAGCTTTCTTAAGGAGGGTGTGTCTGTCACCGAAAACATGCCGTTGTCGTTGCACCAATGGTGGAGAGCAGCAACTGAAGTGTGAAAAATGGCCTGGTTGGAAGCATGTTCGTGCCGCAGTCTTTCCCACTGAAGTAAAAACGGCACGGATGGGGTTTTTTATGCTGCACGTCTCTTAGAATGTCGTGTGATGCCCCCGTCGATGGATGATTAACTTAATCAAACCAGGCTTATTACCGTTTATAATGAAGAACTGCAAGGCGGTGAATTCCATGGTCGCTTTCTTAAGAAGGGTGTGTCTGTCACCGAAAACATGCCGTTGTCGTTGCACCAATAGTGGAGAGCAGCAACTGAAGTGTGAAAAACGGCCTGGTTGGAAGCATGTTCGTGCCACAGCTTTTCCCACTGAAGTAAAAACGGCACGGATGCGTCCTTTTATGCTGCACGTCTTGTAAAATGCCGTGTGATGTCCCCGTTGATAGATGAAATGGGTAATCAAGCCAGGATTATTGCCGTTTATAATGAAGATCTGCAAGTGTGAAAGTTGAAGTGTGAAAAATGGCCTGGTTGGAAGCATGTTCGTGCCGCAGTCTTTCCCACTGAAGTAAAAACGGCACGGATGGGGTTTTTTATGCTGCACGTCTCTTAGAATGTCGTGTGATGTCCCCGTCGATGGATGATAAACTTAATCAAACCAGGATTATTACCGTTTATAATGAAGAACTGCAAGGCGGTGAATTCCATGGCCGCTTTCTTAAGGAGGGTGTGTCTGTCACCGAAAACATGCCGTTGTCGTTGCACCAATAGTGGAGAGCAGCAACTGAAGTGTTAAAAATGGCCTGGTTGGAAGCATGTTCGCGCCACAGCTTTTTCCACTGAAGTAAAAACGGCACGGATGCGGCCTTTTATGCTGCACGACTTGTAGAATGTCGTGTGATGTCCCTGTCGATGGATGACATGGGTAATCAAACCATTATTATTGTCGTTTATAATGAAGATCTGCAAGGCGGTGAATTCCATGGCCGCTTTCTTAAGGAGGGTGTGTCTGTCACCGAAAACGTCGTTGTCGTTGCACCAATGATGGAGAGCAGCGGCTGAAGTGTGAAAAATGGCCTGGTTGGAAGCATGTTCGTGCCGCAGCCTTTCCCACTGAAGTAAAAACGGCTCGGATGCGGCCTTTTATGCTGCACGTCTTGTAGAATGTCGTGTGATGTCGCCGTATATGGATGACATGGGCAATCAAACCAGCATTATTGCCGTGTATAATGAAGATCTGCAAGGCGATGAATTCCATGGCCGCTTTCTTAAGGATGGTGTGTCTGTCAACGAAAACATGCCGTTGTCGTGGCACCAATGGTGGAGAGCAGCAACTGAACTGTGAAAAATGGCCTGGTTGGAAGCATGTTCGTGGCGCAGCCTTTCCCACTGAAGTAAAAACTGCACGGATTGGGCCTTTTATGCTGCACGCCTTGTAGAATGTCGTGTGATGTCCCTGTCGATGGATGACATGGGTAATCAAACCAGGATTATTGTCGATTATAATGAAGATCTGCAAGGCGGTGAATTCCATGGCCGCTTTCTTAAGGAGGGTGTCTGTCACCGAAAACATGCCGTTGTCGTTGCACCAATGGTGGAGAGCAGCAACTGAAGTGTGAAAAATGGCCTTGGTGGAAGCATGTTCGTGCCGCAGCCTTTCCCACTGAAGTAAAAACGGCACGGATGGGGCCTTTTATGCTGCACGTCTTTTAGAATGTCGAGTGATGTCCCCGTCGATGGATGATATGGGTAACCAAACCAGGATCATTGCCGTTTGTAATGAAGATCTGAGAGGCGGTGAATTCCATGGCCACTTTCCTAAGAAGGGTTTGTCTGTCACCGATAACATGTCGTTGTCGTGGCACCAATGGTGGAGTGCAGCAACTGAAGTATGAAAAATGGCCTGGTTGGAAGCATGTTCGTGGCGCAGCCTTTCCCACTAAAGTAAAAACGGCACGGATGGGGCCTTTTATGCTGCACGTCTTGTAGAATGTCGTGCGATGTCCCCGTATATGGATGACATGGGCAATCAAACCAGGATCATTGCCGTTTGTAATGAAGATCTGAGAGGCGGTGAATTCCATGGCCGCTTTCTTAAGGAGGGTGTGTCTGTCACCGAAAACATGCCGTTGTCATTGCACCAGTGGTAGAGAGCAGCATCTGAAGCGTGAAAAATGGCCTGGTTGGAATCATGTTCGCGCCGCAGCCTTTCCCACAGAAGTAAAAACGGCACGGATGGGGTTTTTTATGCTGCACGTCTTGTAAAATGTCGTGTGATGTCACCGTCGATGGATGAAATGGGTAATCAAGCCAGGATTATTGCCGTTTATAATGAAGATCTGCAAGGCGGTGAATTCCATGGCCGCTTTCTTAAGGAGGGTGTGTCTGTCACCGAAAACATGCCGTTGTCGTTGCACCAGTGGTGGAGAGCAGCAACTGAAGTGTGAGAAATGGCCTGGTTGGAAGCATGTTCGTGCCGCACCCTTTCCCACTGAAGTAAAAGCGGCACGGATGAGGACTTTTACGCTGCACGTCTTCTAGAATGTCGTCTGATGTCCGCGTAGATGGATGATGTGGGTAATCAGACCAGGATTATTGCCGTTTATAATGGAGATCAGCAAGGCGGTGAATTCAATGGCCGCTTTCTTAAGGAGGGTGTGTCTGCCACCGAAAACATGCCATTGTCGTTGCACCAATGGTGGAGAGCAGCAACTGAAGTGTGAAAAATGGCCTGGTTGGAAGCATGGTCGTGGCGCAGCCTTTCCCACTGAAGTAAAAACGGCACGGATAGGGCCTTTTATGCTGCTCGTCTTGTAGAATGTCGTGCGATGTCCCCGTATATGGATGACATGGGCAATCAAACCAGGATCATTGCCGTTTGTAATGAAGATATGAGAGGCGGTGAATTCCATGGCCACTTTCTTAAGGAGGGTGTCCGTCACCGAAAACATGCCATTGTCGTTGCACGAATGGTGGAGAGCAGCAACTGAAGTGTGAAAAATGGCCTTGGTGGAAGCATGTTCGTGCCGCAGCCTTTCCCACTGTAGTAAAAACGGCACGGATGGGGCCTTTTATGCTGCACGTCTTGTAGAATGTCGTGTGATGTCCCCGTCGATGGATGATATGAGTAACCAAACCAGGATTATTGCCGTTTGTAATGAAGATCTGAGAGGCGGTGAATTCCATGGCCGCTTTCTTAAGGAGGGTGTCTGTCACCGATGACATGCCGTTGTCGTTGCACCAATGGTGGAGAGCAGCAACTGAAGTATGAATAATGGCCTGGTTGGAAGCATGTTCGTGGCGCAGCCTTTCCCACTGAAGTATAAACGGCACGGATGGGGCCTTTTATGCTGCACGTCTTGTAGAATGTCGTGTGATGTCCCTGTCGATGGATGACATGGGTAATCAAACCATGAATATTGTCGTTTATAATGAAGATCTGCAAGGCGGTGAATTCCATGGACGCTTTCTTAAGGAGGGTGTGTCTGTCACCGAAAACATGCCGTTGTCGTTGCACCAATGGTGGAGAGCAGCAGCTGAAGTGTGAAAAAAGGCTTGGTTGGAAGCATGTTCGTGCCGCAGCCTTTCCCACTGAAGTAAAAACGGCACGGATGAGGCCTTTTATGCTGCACGTCTTGTAGAATGTCGTGTGATGTCCCCGTCGATGGATGATAAAGGTAATCAAAACAGGATTATTGCCGTTTATAATGAAGATCAGCAAGGCGGTGAATTCCATGGCAGCTTTCTTAAGGAGGGTGTCTGTCACCGAAAACATGCCGTTGTCGTTGCACCAATGGTGGAGAGCAGCAACTGAAGTGTGAATAATGGCCTTGGTGGAAGCATGTTCGTGCCACAGCTTTTCCCACTGAAGTAAAAACGGCACGGATGCGTCGTTTTATGCTGCACGTCTTGTAGAATATCGTGTGATGTCCCCGTTGAAATGATGAAATGGGTAATCAAGCCAGGATTATTGCCGTTTATAATGAAGATCTGCAAGGCGGTGAATTCCATGGCCGCTTTCTTAAGGAGGGTGTGTCTGTCACATAAAACATGCCGTTGTCGTTGCACCAGTGGTGGAGAGCAGCAACTGAAGCGTGAAAAATGGCCTGGTTGGAAGAAGGTTCGTGCCGCAGCCTTTCCCACTGAAGTAAAAGCGGCACGGATGAGGACTTTTACACTGCACGTCTTGTAGAATGTCGTATGATGTCCCCGTCGATGGATGAAATGGGTAATCAAGCCAGGATTATTGCCGTTTATAATGAAGATCTGCAAGGCGGTGAATTCCATGGCCGCTTTCTTAAGGAGGGTGTGTCTGCCACCGAAAACATGCCATTGTCGTTGCACCAATGGTGGAGAGCAGCAACTGAAATGTGAAAAATGGCCTGGATGGAAGCATGGTCGTGGCGCAGCCTTTCCCACTGAAGTAAAAACGGCACGGATAGGGCCTTTTATTCTGCTCGTCTTGTAGAATGTCGTGCGATGTCCCCGTATATGGATGACATGGGCAATAAAACCAGGATCATTGCCGTTTGTAATGAAGATATGAGAGGCGGTGAATTCCATGGCCACTTTCTTAAGGAGGGTGTCTGTCACCGAAAACATGCCGTTGTCGTTGCACCAGTGGTGGAGAGCAGCAACTGAAGTGTGAAAAATGGCCTTGGTGGAAGCATGTTCGTGCCGCAGCCTTTCGCACTGTAGTAAAAACGGCACGGATGGGGCCTTTTATGCTGCACGTCTTGTAGAATGTCGTGTGATGTCCCCGTCGATGGATGATATGAGTAACCAAACCAGGATTATTGCCGTTTGTAATGAAGATCTGAGAGGCGGTGAATTCCATGGCCGCTTTCTTAAGGAGGGTGTCTCTGTCACCGATGACATGCCGTTGTCGTTGCACCAATGGTGGAGAGCAGCAACTGAAGTATGAATAATGGCCTGGTTGGAAGCATGTTCGTGGCGCAGCCTTTCCCACTGAAGTATAAACGGCACGGATGGGGCCTTTTATGCTGCACGTCTTGTAGAATGTCGTGTGATGTCCCTGTCGATGGATGACATGGGTAATCAAACCATGATTATTGTCGTTTATAATGAAGATCTGCAAGGCGGTGAATTCCATGGACGCTTTCTTAAGGAGGGTGTGTCTGTCACCGAAAACATGCCGTTGTCGTTGCACCAATGGTGGAGAGCAGCAGCTGAAGTGTGAAAAAAGGCCTGGTTGGAAGCATGTTCGTGCCGCAGCCTTTCCCACTGAAGTAAAAACGGCACGGATGAGGCCTTTTATGCTGCACGTCTTGTAGAATGTCGTGTGATGTCCCCGTCGATGGATGATAAAGGTAATCAAAACAGGATTATTGCCGTTTATAATGAAGATCAGCAAGGCGGTGAATTCCATGGCAGCTTTCTTAAGGAGGGCGTGTCAGTCACCGAAAACATGTCGTAGTCGTTGCACCAATGGTGGAGATCAGCAACTGAAGTGTGAAAAATGGCCCTGGTGGAAGCATGTTCGTGCAGCAGACTTTCCAACTGAAGTAAAAACGGCACGGATGAAGCCTTTTATGCCGCACGTCTTGTAGAATGTCGTGTGATGTCCTCGTCTATGGATGACATGGGTAATCAAACCAGGATCATTGCCGTTTGTAATGAAGATCTGAGAGGCGGTGAATTCTATGGCCGCTTTCTTAAGGAGGGTGTCTGTCACCGAAAACATGCCGTTGTCCTTGCACCAATGTTGGAGAGCAGCAACTGAAGTGTGAATAATGGCCTTGGTGGAAGCATGTTCGTGCCACAGCTTTTCCCACTGAAGTAAAAACGGCACGGATGCGTCGTTTTATGCTGCACGTCTTGTAGAATGTCGTGTGATGTCCCCGTTGAAATGATGAAATGGGTAATCAAGCCAGGATTATTGCCGTTTATAATGAAGATCTGCAAGACGATGAATTCCACGGCAGCTTTCTTAAGGAGGGTGTGTCTGTCACCGAAAACATGCCGTTGTCATTGCACCAATGGTGGAGAGCAGCAACTGAAGTGTGAAAAATGGCCTGGTTGGAAGCATGTTCGTGCCGCAGTCTTTCCCACTGAAGTAAAAACGGCACGGATGGGGTTTTTTATGCAGCACGTCTCTTAGAATGTCGTGTGATGTCCCCGTCGATGGATGATTAACTTAATCAAACCAGGATTATTACCGTTTATAATGAAGAACTGCAAGGCGGTGAATTCCATGGCCGCTTTCTTAAGGAGGGTGTGTCTGTCACCGACAACATGCCGTTGTCGTTGCATCAATGGTGGAGAGCAGCAACTGAAGTGTGAAAAATGGCCTGGTTGGAAGCATGTTCGTGCCGCAGTCTTTCCCACTGAAGTAAAAACGGCACGGATGGGGTTTTTTATGCTGCACGTCTCTTAGAATGTCGTGTGATGCCCTCGTCGATGGATGATTAACTTAATCAAACCAGGCTTATTACCGTTTATAATGAAGAACTGCAAGGCGGTGAATTTCATGGTCGCTTTCTCAAGAAGGGTGTGTCTGTCACCGAAAACATGCCGTTGTCATTGCACCAGTGGTAGAGAGCAGCAACTGAAGCGTGAAAAATGGCCTGGTTGGAATCATGTTCGCGCCGCAGCCTTTCCCACTGAAGTAAAAACGGCACGGATGGGGTTTTTTATGCTGCACGTCTTGTAAAATGTCGTGTGATGTCACCGTCGATGGATGATAAAGGTAATCAAACCAGCATTATTGCCGTTTATAATGAAGATCTGCAAGGCGATGAATTCCATGGCCGCTTTCTTAAGGATGGTGTGTCTGTCACCGAAAACATGCCGTTGTCGTTGCACCAATGGTGGAGAGCAGCAACTGAAGTGTGAAAAATGGCCTGGTTGGAAGCATGTTCGTGCCGAGTCTTTCCCACTGAAGTAAAAACGGCCCGGATGGGTTTTTTTATGCTGCACGCCTCTTAGAATGTCGTGTGATGTCCCCGTCGATTGATGATTAACTTAATCAAACCAGGAATATTACCGTTTATAATGAAGAACTGCAAGGCGGTGAATTCCATGCCGCTTTCTTAAGGAGGGTGTGTCTGTCACCGAAAACATGCCGTTGTCGTTGCACCAATAGTGGAGAGCAGCAACTGAAGTGTGAAAAATGGCCTGGTTGGAAGCATGTTCGCGCCACAGCTTTTTCCACTGAAGTAAAAACGGCACGGATGCGGCCTTTTATGCTGCACGTCTTGTAGAATGTCGTGCGATGTCCCCGTATGTGGATGACATGGGCAATCAAACCAGGATCATTGCCGTTTGCAATGAAGATATGAGAGGCGGTGAATTCCATGGCCGCTTTCTTAAGGAGGGTGTCTGTCACCGAAAGCATGCCGTTGTCGTTGCACCAATGGTGGAGAGCAGCAACTGAAGTGTGAAAAATGCCCTTGGTGGAAGCATGTTCGTGTCGCAGCCTTTCCCACTGAAGTAAAAACGGCACGGATGGGGCCTTTTATGCTGCACGACTTGTAGAATGTCGTGTGATGTCCCTGTCGATGGATGACATGGGTAATCAAACCATGATTATTGTCGTTTATAATGAAGATCTGCAAGGCGGTGAATTCCATGGCCGCTTTCTTAAGGAGGGTGTGTCTGTCACCGAAAACATGCCGTTGTCGTTGCACCAATGGTGGAGAGCAGCAGTTGAAGTGTGAAAAATGGCCTGGTTGGAAGCATGTTCGTGCCGCAGCCTTTCCCACTGAAGTAAAAACGGCACGGATGGGGCCTTTTATGCTGCACGTTTTGTAGAATGTCGTGTGATGTCCCCGTCGATGGATGATAAAGGTAATCAAACCAGGATTATTGCCGTTTATAATGAAGATGAGCAAGGCGGTGAATTCCATGGCCGCTTTCTTAAGGAGGGCGTGTCAGTCACCGAAAACATGCCGTAGGCGTTGCACCAATGGTGGAGATCAGCTACTGAAGTGTGAAAAATGGCCCTGGTGGAAGCATGTTCGTGCCGCAGACTTTCCAACTGGAGTAAAAACGGCACGGATGAAGCCTTTTATGCCGCACGTCTTGTAGAATGTCGTGCGATGTCCCCGTATGTGGATGACATGGGCAATCAAACCAGGATCATTGCCGTTTGTAATGAAGATATGAGAGGCGGTGAATTCCATGGCCGCTTTCTTAAGGAGGGTGTCTGTCACCGAAAACATGCCGTTGTCGTTGCACCAATGGTGGAGAGCAGCAACTGAAGTGTGAAACATGGCCTTGGTGGAAGCATGTTCGTGCCACAGCTTTTCCCACTGAAGTAGAAACGGCACGGATGCGTCCTTTTATGCTGCACGTCTTGTAGAATGTCGTGTGATGTCCCCGTTGATAGATGAAATGGGTAATTAAGCCAGGATTATTGCCGTTTGTAATGAAGATCTGCAAGGCGGTGAATTCCATGGCCGCTTTCTTAACGAGGGTGTGTCTGTCACAGAAAACATGCCGTTGTCGTTGCACCAGTGGTGGAGAGCAGCAACTGAAGCGTGAAAAATGGCCTGGTTGGAAGAAGGTTCGTGCCGCAGCCTTTCCCACTGAAGTAAAAACAGCACGGATGAGGCCTTTTATTCTGCACGTCTTGTAGAATGTCGTATGATGTCCCCGTCGATGGATGATATGGGTAATCAAACCAAGATTATTGCCGTTTATAATGAAGATCTGCAAGACGATGACTTCCACGGCCGCTTTCTTAAGGAGGGTGTGTCTGTCACCGACAACATGCCGTTGTCGTTGCATCAATGGTGGAGAGCAGCAACTGAAGTGTGAAAAATGGCCGGGTTGGAAGCATGTTCGTGCCGCAGTCTTTCCCACTGAAGTAAAAACGGCACGGATGGGGTTTTTTATGCTGCACGTCTCTTAGAATGTCGTGTGATGCCCCCGTCGATGGATGATTAACTTAATCAAACCAGGCTTATTACCGTTTATAATGAAGAACTGCAAGGCGGTGAATTCCATGGTCGCTTTCTTAAGAAGGGTGTGTCTGTCACCGAAAACATGCCGTTGTCGTTGCACCAATAGTGGAGAGCAGCAACTGAAGTGTGAAAAATGGCCTGGTTGGAAGCATGTTCGTGCCACAGCTTTTCCCACTGAAGTAAAAACTTCACGGATGCGTCCTTTTATGCTGCATGTCTTGTAAAATGTCGTGTGATGTCCCCGTTGATAGATGAAATGGGTAATCAAGCCAGGATTATTGCCGTTTATAATGAAGATCTGCAAGGCGGCGAATTCCATGGCCGCTTTCTTAAGGAGGGTGTGTCTGTCACCGAAAACATGCCGTTGTCGTTGCACCAGTGGCGGAGAGCAGCAGTTGAAGTGTGAAAAATGGCCTGGTTGGAAGCATGTTCGTGCCGCAGTCTTTCCCACTGAAGTAAAAACGGCATGGATGGGGTTTTTTATGCTGCACGTCTCTTAGAATGTCGTGTGATGTCCCCGTCGATGGATGATTAACTTAATCAAACCAGGATTATTACCGTTTATAATGAAGAACTGCAAGGCGGTGAATTCCATGGCCGCTTTCTTAAGGAGGGTGTGTCTGTCACCGAAAACATGCCGTTGTCGTTGCACCAATAGTGGAGAGCAGCAACTGAAGTGTTAAAAATGGCCTGGTTGGAAGCATGTTCGCGCCACAGCTTTTTCCACTGAAGTAAAAACGGCACGGATGCGGCCTTTTATGCTGCACGACTTGTAGAATGTCGTGTGATGTCCCTGTCGATGGATGACATGGGTAATCAAACCATGATTATTGTCGTTTATAATGAAGATCTGCAAGGCGGTGAATTCCATGGCCGCTTTATTAAGGAGGGTGTGTCTGTCACCGAAAACATGCCGTTGTCGTTGCACCAATGGTGGAGAGCAGCAGTTGAAGTGTGAAAAATGGCCTGGTTGGAAGCATGTTCGTGCCGCAGCCTTTCCCACTGAAGTAAAAACGGCACGGATGGGGCCGTTTATGCTGCACGTTTTGTAGAATGTCGTGTGATGTCCCCGTCGATGGATGATAAAGGTAATCAAACCAGGATTATTGCCGTTTATAATGAAGATGAGCAAGGCGGTGAATTCCATGGCCGCTATCTTAAGGAGGGCGTGTCAGTCACAGAAAACATGCCGTAGGCGTTGCACCAATGGTGGAGATCAGTAACTGAAGTGTGAAAAATGGCCCTGGTGGAAGCATGTTCGTGCCGCAGACTTTCCAACTGGAGTAAATACGGCACGGATGAAGCCTTTTATGCCACACGTCTTGTAGAATGTCGTGTGATGTCCCCGTTGATAGATGAAATGGGTAATCAAGCCAGGATTATTGCCGTTTATAATGAAGATCTGCAAGGCGGTGAATTCCATGGCCGCTTTCTTAAGGAGGGTGTGTCTGTCACCGAAAACATGCCGTTGTCGTTGCACCAATGGTGGAGAGCAGCAGTTGAAGTGTGAAAAATGGCCTGGTTGGAAGCATGTTCGTGCCGCAGTCTTTCCCACTGAAGTAAAAACGGCACGGATGGGGTTTTTTATGCTGCACGTCTCTTAGAAGGTCGTGTGATGTCCCCGTCGATGGATGATTAACTTAATCAAACCAGGATTATTACCGTTTATAATGAAGAACTGCAAGGCGGTGAATTCCATGGCCGCTTTCTTAAGGAGGGTGTGTCTGTCACCGAAAACATGCCGTTGTCGTTGCACCAATAGTGGAGAGCAGCAACTGAAGTGTGAAAAATGGCCTGGTTGGAAGCATGTTCGCGCCACAGCTTTTTCCACTGAAGTAAAAACGGCACGGATGCGGCCTTTTATGCTGCACGACTTGTAGAATGTCGTGTGATGTCCCTGTCGATGGATGACATGGGTAATCAAACCATGATTATTGTCGTTTATAATGAAGATCTGAGAGGCGGCGAATTCTATGGCCGCTTTCTTAAGGAGGGTGTCTGTCACCGAAAACATGCCGTTGTCGTTGCACCAATAGTGGAGAGCAGCAACTGAAGTGTGAAAAATGGCCTGGTTGGAAGCATGTTCGCGCCACAGCTTTTTCCACAGAAGTAAAAACGGCACGGATGCGGCCTTTTATGCTGCACGTCTTGTAGAATGTCGTGCGATGTCCCCGTATGTGGATGACATGGGCAATCAAACCAGGATCATTGCCGTTTGTAATGAAGATATGAGAGGCGGTGAATTCCATGGCCGCTTTCTTAAGGAGGGTGTCTGTCACCGAACACATGCCGTTGTCGTTGCACCAATGGTGGAGAGCAGCAACTGAAGTGTGAAAAATGGCCTTGGTGGAAGCATGTTCGTGTCGCAGCCTTTCCCACTGAAGTAAAAACGGCACGGATGGGGTTTTTTATGCTGCACGTCTCTTAGAATGTCGTGTGATGTCCCCGTCGATGGATGATTAACTTAATCAAACAAGGATTATTACCGTTTATAATGAAGAACTGCAAGGCGGTGAATTCCATGGCCGCTTTCTTAAGGAGGGTGTGTCTGTCACCGAAAACATGCCGTTGTCGTTGCACCAATGGTGGAGAGCAGCAGTTGAAGTGTGAAAAATGGCCTGGTTGGAAGCATGTTCGTGCCGCAGCCTTTCCCACTGAAGTAAAAACGGCACGGATGGGGCCTTTTATGCTGCACGTTTTGTAGAATGTCGTGTGATGTCCCCGTCGATGGATGATAAAGGTAATCAAACCAGGATTATTGCCGTTTATAATGAAGATGAGCAAGGCGGTGAATTCCATGGCCGCTTTCTTAAGGAGGGCGTGTCAGTCACCGAAAACATGCCGTAGGCGTTGCACGAATGGTGGAGATCAGTAACTGAAGTGTGAAAAATGGCCCTGGTTGAAGCATGTTCGTGCCGCAGACTTTCCAACTGGAGTAAATACGGCACGGATGAAGCCTTTTATGCCACACGTCTTGTAGAATGTCGTGTGATGTCCCAGTTGATAGATGAAATGGGTAATCAAGCCAGGATTATTGCCGTTTTTAATGAAGATCTGCAAGGCGGTGAATTCCATGGCCGCTTTCTTAAGGAGGGTGTGTCTGTCACAGAAAACATGCCGTTGTCGTTGCACCAGTGGTGGAGAGCAGCAACTGAAGCGTGAAAAATGGCCTGGTTGGAAGAAGGTTCGTGCCGCAGCCTTTCCCACTGAAGTAAAAACGGCAGGGATGAGGCCTTTTATTCTGCACGTCTTGTAGAATGTCGTATGATGTCCCCGTCGATGGATGATATGGGTAATCAAACCAGGCTTATTGCCGTTTATAATGAAGATCTGCAAGACGATGAATTCCACGGCCGCTTTCTTAGGGAGGGTGTGTCTGTCACCGAAAACATGCCGTTGTCGTTGCACCAATAGTGGAGAGCAGCAACTGAAGTGTGAAAAATGGCCTGGTTGGAAGCATGTTCGCGCCACAGCTTTTTCCACTGAAGTAAAAACGGCACGGATGCGGCCTTTTATGCTGCACGTCTTGTAGAATGTCGTGCGATGTCCCCGTATGTGGATGACATGAGCAATCAAACCAGGATCATTTCCGTTTGTAATGAAGATATGAGAGGCGGTGAATTCCATGGCCGCTTTCTTAAGGAGGGTGTCTGTCACCGAAAACATGCCGTTGTCGTTGCACCAATGGTGGAGAGCAGCAACTGAAGTGTGAAACATGGCCTTGGTGGAAGCATGTTCGTGCCACAGCTTTTCCCACTGAAGTAAAAACGGCACGGATGCGTCCTTTTATGCTGCACGTCTTGTAGAATGTCGTGTGATGTCCCCGTTGATAGATGAAATGGGTAATTAAGCCAGGATTATTGCCGTTTGTAATGAAGATCTGCAAGGCGGTGAATTCCATGGCCGCTTTCTTAACGAGGGTGTGTCTGTCACAGAAAACATGCCGTTGTCGTTGCACCAGTGGTGGAGAGCAGCAACTGAAGCGTGAAAAATGGCCTGGTTGGAAGAAGGATCGTGCCGCAGCCTTTCCCACTGAAGTAAAAACAGCACGGATGAGGCCTTTTATTCTGCACGTCTTGTAGAATGTCGTATGATGTCCCCATAATGGATGATATGGGTAATCAAACCAAGATTATTGCCGTTTATAATGAAGATCTGCAAGACGATGACTTCCACGGCCGCTTTCTTAAGGAGGGTGTGTCTGTCACCGACAACATGCCGTTGTCGTTGCATCAATGGTGGAGAGCAGCAACTGAAGTGTGAAAAATGGCCGGGTTGGAAGCATGTTCGTGCCGCAGTCTTTCCCACTGAAGTAAAAACGGCACGGATGGGGTTTTTTATGCTGCACGTCTCTTAGAATGTCGTGTGATGCCCCCGTCGATGGATGATTAACTTAATCAAACCAGGCTTATTACCGTTTATAATGAAGAACTGCAAGGCGGTGAATTCCATGGTCGCTTTCTTAAGAAGGGTGTGTCTGTCACCGAAAACATGCTGTTGTCGTTGCACCAATAGTGGAGAGCAGCAACTGAAGTGTGAAAAATGGCCTGGTTGGAAGCATGTTCGTGCCACAGCTTTTCCCACTGAAGTAAAAACTTCACGGATGCGTCCTTTTATGCTGCATGTCTTGTAAAATGTCGTGTGATGTCCCCGTTGATAGATGAAATGGGTAATCAAGCCAGGATTATTGCCGTTTATAATGAAGATCTGCAAGGCGGCGAATTCCATGGCCGCTTTCTTAAGGAGGGTGTGTCTGTCACCGAAAACATGCCGTTGTCGTTGCACCAGTGGTGGAGAGCAGCAGTTGAAGTGTGAAAAATGGCCTGGTTGGAAGCATGTTCGTGCCGCAGTCTTTCCCACTGAAGTAAAAACGGCACGGATGGGGTTTTTTATGCTGCACGTCTCTTAGAAGGTCGTGTGATGTCCCCGTCGATGGATGATTAACTTAATCAAACCAGGATTATTACCGTTTATAATGAAGAACTGCAAGGCGGTGAATTCCATGGCAGCTTTCTTAAGTAGGACTTGTCAGTCACCGAAAACATGCCGTAGTCGTTGCACCAATGGTGGAGATCAGCAGCTGAAGTGTGAAAAATGGCCCTGGTGGAAGCATGTTCGTGCCGCAGACTTTCCAACTGAAGTAAAAACGGCACGGATGAAGCCTTTTATGCCGCACGTCTTGTAGAATGTCGTGTGATGTCCTCGTCTATGGATGACATGGGTAATCAAACCAGGATTATTGTCGATTATAATGAAGATCTGCAAGGCGGTGAATTCCATGGCCGCTTTCTTAAGGAGGGTGTCTGTCACATAAAACATGCCGTTGTCGTTGCACCAGTGGTGGAGAGCAGCAACTGAAGCGTGAAAAATGGCCTGGTTGGAAGAAGGTTCGTGCCGCAGCCTTTCCCACTGAAGTAAAAGCGGCACGGATGAGGACTTTTACGCTGCACGTCTTGTAGAATGTCGTATGATGTCCCCGTCGATGGATGAAATGGGTAATCAAGCCGGAATTATTGCCGTTTATAATGAAGATCTGCAAGGCGGTGAATTCCATGGCCGCTTTCTTAAGGAGGGTGTGTCTGCCACCGAAAACATGCCATTGTCGTTGCACCAATGGTGGAGAGCAGCAACTGAAATGTGAAAAATGGCCTGGATGGAAGCATGGTCGTGGCGCAGCCTTTCCCACTGAAGTAAAAACGGCACGGATAGGGCCTTTTATGCTGCACGTCTTGTAGAATGTCGTGTGATGTCCCCGTCGATGGATGATATGAGTAACCAAACCAGGATTATTGCCGTTTGTAATGAAGATCTGAGAGGCGGTGAATTCCATGGCCGCTTTCTTAAGGAGGGTGTGTCTGTCACCGATGACATGCCGTTGTCGTTGCACCAATGGTGGAGAGCAGCAACTGAAGTATGAATAATGGCCTGGTTGGAAGCATGTTCGTGGCGCAGCCTTTCTCACTGAAGTATAAACGGCACGGATGGGGCCTTTTATGCTGCACGTCTTGTAGAATGTCGTGTGATGTCCCTGTCGATGGATGACATGGGTAATCAAACCATGATTATTGTCGTTTATAATGAAGATCTGCAAGGCGGTGAATTCCATGGGCGCTTTCTTAAGGAGGGTGTGTCTGTCACCGAAAACATGCCGTTGTCGTTGCACCAATGGTGGAGAGCAGCAGCTGAAGTGTGAAAAAAGGCCTGGTTGGAAGCATGTTCGTGCCGCAGCCTTTCCCACTGAAGTAAAAACGGCACGGATGAGGCCTTTTATGCTGCACGTCTTGTAGAATGTCGTGTGATGTCCCCGTCGATGGATGATAAAGGTAATCAAAACAGGATTATTGCCGTTTATAATGAAGATCAGCAAGGCGGTGAATTCCATGGCAGCTTTCTTAAGGAGGGCGTGTCAGTCACCGAAAACATGTCGTAGTCGTTGCACCAATGGTGGAGATCAGCAACTGAAGTGTGAAAAATGGCCCTGGTGGAAGCATGTTCGTGCAGCAGACTTTCCAACTGAAGTAAAAACGGCACGGATGAAGCCTTTTATGCCGCACGTCTTGTAGAATGTCGTGTGATGTCCTCGTCTATGGATGACATGGGTAATCAAACCAGGATCATTGCCGTTTGTAATGAAGATCTGAGAGGCGGTGAATTCTATGGCCGCTTTCTTAAGGAGGGTGTCTGTCACCGAAAACATGCCGTTGTCCTTGCACCAATGGTGGAGAGCAGCAACTGAAGTGTGAATAATGGCCTTGGTGGAAGCATGTTCGTGCCACAGCTTTTCCCACTGAAGTAAAAACGGCACGGATGCGTCGTTTTATGCTGCACGTCTTGTAGAATGTCGTGTGATGTCCCCGTTGAAATGATGAAATGGGTAATCAAGCCAGGATTATTGCCGTTTATAATGAAGATCTGCAAGGCGGTGAATTCCATGGCCGCTTTCTTAAGGAGGGTGTGTCTGTCACATAAAACATGCCGTTGTCGTTGCACCAGTGGTGGAGAGCAGCAACTGAAGCGTGAAAAATGGCCTGGTTGGAAGAAGGTTTGTGCCGCAGCCTTTCCCACTGAAGTAAAAACGGCACGGATGAGGCCTTTTATTCTGCACGTCTTGTAGAATGTCGTATGATGTCCCCGTCGATGGATGATGTGGGTAATCAAACCAGGATTATTGCCGTTTATAATGAAGATCTGCAAGACGATGAATTCCACGGCAGCTTTCTTAAGGAGGGTGTGTCTGTCACCGAAAACATGCCGTTGTCATTGCACCAATGGTGGAGAGCAGCAACTGAAGTGTGAAAAATGGCCTGGTTGGAAGCATGTTCGTGCCGCAGTCTTTCCCACTGAAGTAAAAACGGCACGGATGGGGTTTTTTATGCAGCACGTCTCTTAGAATGTCGTGTGATGTCCCCGTCGATGGATGATTAACTTAATCAAACCACGATTATTACCGTTTACAATGAAGAACTGCAAGGCGGTGAATTCCATGGCCGCTTTCTTAAGGAGGGTGTGTCTGTCACCGACAACATGCCGTTGTCGTTGCATCAATGGTGGAGAGCAGCAACTGAAGTGTGAAAAATGGCCTGGTTGGAAGCATGTTCGTGCCGCAGTCTTTCCCACTGAAGTAAAAACGGCACGGATGGGGTTTTTTATGCTGCACGTCTCTTAGAATGTCGTGTGATGCCCTCGACGATGGATGATTAACTTAATCAAACCAGGCTTATTACCGTTTATAATGAAGAACTGCAAGGCGGTGAATTTCATGGTCGCTTTCTTAAGAAGGGTGTGTCTGTCACCGAAAACATGCCGTTGTCATTGCACCAGTGGTAGAGAGCAGCAAGTGAAGCGTGAAAAATAACCTGGTTGGAATCATGTTCGCGCCGCAGCCTTTCCCACTGAAGTAAAAACGGCACGGATGGGGTTTTTTATGCTGCACGTCTTGTAAAATGTCGTGTGATGTCACCGTCGATGGATGATAAAGGTAATCAAACCAGCATTATTGCCGTTTATAATGAAGATCTGCAAGGCGATGAATTCCATGGCCGCTTTCTTAAGGATGGTGTGTCTGTCACCGAAAACATGCCGTTGTCGTTGCACCAATGGTGGAGAGCAGCAACTGAAGTGTGAAAAATGGCCTGGTTGGAAGCATGTTCGTGCCGAGTCTTTCCCACTGAAGTAAAAACGGCCCGGATGGGGTTTTTTATGCTGCACGCCTCTTAGAATGTCGTGTGATGTCCCCGTCGATTGATGATTAACTTAATCAAACCAGGAATATTACCGTTTATAATGAAGAACTGCAAGGCGGTGAATTCCATGCCGCTTTCTTAAGGAGGGTGTGTCTGTCACCGAAAACATGCCGTTGTCGTTGCACCAATAGTGGAGAGCAGCAACTGAAGTGTGAAAAATGGCCTGGTTGGAAGCATGTTCGCGCCACAGGTTTTTCCACTGAAGTAAAAACGGCACGGATGCGGCCTTTTATGCTGCACGTCTTGTAGAATGTCGTGCGATGTCCCCGTATGTGGATGACATGGGCAATCAAACCAGGATCATTGCCGTTTGCAATGAAGATATGAGAGGCGGTGAATTCCATGGCCGCTTTCTTAAGGAGGGTGTCTGTCACCGAAAACATGCCGTTGTCGTTGCACCAATGGTGGAGAGCAGCAACTGAAGTGTGAAAAATGGCCTTGGTGGAAGCATGTTCGTGTCGCAGCCTTTCCCACTGAAGTAAAAACGGCACGGATGCGTCCTTTGATGCTGCACGTCTTGTAGAATGTCGTGTGATGTCCCCGTTGATAGATGAAATGGGTAATTAAGCCAGGATTATTGCCGTTTGTAATGAAGATCTGCAAGGCGGTGAATTCCATGGCCGCTTTCTTAACGAGGGTGTGTCTGTCACAGAAAACATGCCGTTGTCGTTGCACCAATGGTGGAGATCAGCAACTGAAGTGTGAAAAATGGCCCTGGTGGAAGCATGTTCGTGCAGCAGACTTTCCAACTGAAGTAAAAACGGCACGGATGAAGCCTTTTATGCCGCACGTCTTGTAGAATGTCGTGTGATGTCCTCGTCTATGGATGACATGGGTAATCAAACCAGGATCATTGCCGTTTGTAATGAAGATCTGAGAGGCGGTGAATTCTATGGCCGCTTTCTTAAGGAGGGTGTCTGTCACCGAAAACATGCCGTTGTCCTTGCACCAATGGTGGAGAGCAGCAACTGAAGTGTGAATAATGGCCTTGGTGGAAGCATGTTCGTGCCACAGCTTTTCCCACTGAAGTAAAAACGGCACGGATGCGTCGTTTTATGCTGCACGTCTTGTAGAATGTCGTGTGATGTCCCCGTTGAAATGATGAAATGGGTAATCAAGCCAGGATTATTGCCGTTTATAATGAAGATCTGCAAGGCGGTGAATTCCATGGCCGCTTTCTTAAGGAGGGTGTGTCTGTCACATAAAACATGCCGTTGTCGTTGCACCAGTGGTGGAGAGCAGCAACTGAAGCGTGAAAAATGGCCTGGTTGGAAGAAGGTTTGTGCCGCAGCCTTTCCCACTGAAGTAAAAACGGCACGGATGAGGCCTTTTATTCTGCACGTCTTGTAGAATGTCGTATGATGTCCCCGTCGATGGATGATGTGGGTAATCAAACCAGGATTATTGCCGTTTATAATGAAGATCTGCAAGACGATGAATTCCACGGCAGCTTTCTTAAGGAGGGTGTGTCTGTCACCGAAAACATGCCGTTGTCATTGCACCAATGGTGGAGAGCAGCAACTGAAGTGTGAAAAATGGCCTGGTTGGAAGCATGTTCGTGCCGCAGTCTTTCCCACTGAAGTAAAAACGGCACGGATGGGGTTTTTTATGCAGCACGTCTCTTAGAATGTCGTGTGATGTCCCCGTCGATGGATGATTAACTTAATCAAACCACGATTATTACCGTTTATAATGAAGAACTGCAAGGCGGTGAATTCCATGGCCGCTTTCTTAAGGAGGGTGTGTCTGTCACCGACAACATGCCGTTGTCGTTGCATCAATGGTGGAGAGCAGCAACTGAAGTGTGAAAAATGGCCTGGTTGGAAGCATGTTCGTGCCGCAGTCTTTCCCACTGAAGTAAAAACGGCACGGATGGGGTTTTTTATGCTGCACGTCTCTTAGAATGTCGTGTGATGCCCTCGACGATGGATGATTAACTTAATCAAACCAGGCTTATTACCGTTTATAATGAAGAACTGCAAGGCGGTGACTTTCATGGTCGCTTTCTTAAGAAGGGTGTGTCTGTCACCGAAAACATGCCGTTGTCATTGCACCAGTGGTAGAGAGCAGCAACTGAAGCGTGAAAAATAACCTGGTTGGAATCATGTTCGCGCCGCAGCCTTTCCCACTGAAGTAAAAACGGCACGGATGGGGTTTTTTATGCTGCACGTCTTGTAAAATGTCGTGTGATGTCACCGTCGATGGATGATAAAGGTAATCAAACCAGCATTATTGCCGTTTATAATGAAGATCTGCAAGGCGATGAATTCCATGGCCGCTTTCTTAAGGATGGTGTGTCTGTCACCGAAAACATGCCGTTGTCGTTGCACCAATGGTGGAGAGCAGCAACTGAAGTGTGAAAAATGGCCTGGTTGGAAGCATGTTCGTGCCGAGTCTTTCCCACTGAAGTAAAAACGGCCCGGATGGGGTTTTTTATGCTGCACGCCTCTTAGAATGTCGTGTGATGTCCCCGTCGATTGATGATTAACTTAATCAAACCAGGAATATTACCGTTTATAATGAAGAACTGCAAGGCGGTGAATTCCATGCCGCTTTCTTAAGGAGGGTGTGTCTGTCACCGAAAACATGCCGTTGTCGTTGCACCAATAGTGGAGAGCAGCAACTGAAGTGTGAAAAATGGCCTGGTTGGAAGCATGTTCGCGCCACAGGTTTTTCCACTGAAGTAAAAACGGCACGGATGCGGCCTTTTATGCTGCACGTCTTGTAGAATGTCGTGCGATGTCCCCGTATGTGGATGACATGGGCAATCAAACCAGGATCATTGCCGTTTGCAATGAAGATATGAGAGGCGGTGAATTCCATGGCCGCTTTCTTAAGGAGGGTGTCTGTCACCGAAAACATGCCGTTGTCGTTGCACCAATGGTGGAGAGCAGCAACTGAAGTGTGAAAAATGGCCTTGGTGGAAGCATGTTCGTGTCGCAGCCTTTCCCACTGAAGTAAAAACGGCACGGATGCGTCCTTTTATGCTGCACGTCTTGTAGAATGTCGTGTGATGTCCCCGTTGATAGATGAAATGGGTAATTAAGCCAGGATTATTGCCGTTTGTAATGAAGATCTGCAAGGCGGTGAATTCCATGGCCGCTTTCTTAACGAGGGTGTGTCTGTCACAGAAAACATGCCGTTGTCGTTGCACCAGTGGTGGAGAGCAGCAACTGAAGCGTGAAAAATGGCCTGGTTGGAAGAAGGTTCGTGCCGCAGCCTTTCCCACTGAAGTAAAAACAGCACGGATGAGGCCTTTTATTCTGCACGTCTTGTAGAATGTCGTATGATGTCCCCGTCGATGGATGATATGGGTAATCAAACCAAGATTATTGCCGTTTATAATGAAGATCTGCAAGACGATGACTTCCACGGCCGCTTTCTTAAGGAGGGTGTGTCTGTCACCGACAACATGCCGTTGTCGTTGCATCAATGGTGGAGAGCAGCAACTGAAGTGTGAAAAATGGCCGGGTTGGAAGCATGTTCGTGCCGCAGTCTTTCCCACTGAAGTAAAAACGGCACGGATGGGGTTTTTTATGCTGCACGTCTCTTAGAATGTCGTGTGATGCCCCCGTCGATGGATGATTAAATTAATCAAACCAGGCTTATTACCGTTTATAATGAAGAACAGCAAGGCGGTGAATTCCATGGTCGCTTTCTTAAGAAGGGTGTGTCTGTCACCGAAAACATGCCGTTGTCGTTGCACCAATAGTGGAGAGCAGCAACTGAAGTGTGAAAAATGGCCTGGTTGGAAGCATGTTCGTGCCACAGCTTTTCCCACTGAAGTGAAAACTTCACGGATGCGTCCTTTTATGCTGCATGTCTTGTAAAATGTCGTGTGATGTCCCCGTTGATAGATGAAATGGGTAATCAAGCCAGGATTATTGCCGTTTAGAATGAAGATCTGCAAGGCGGCGAATTCCATGGCCGCTTTCTTAAGGAGGGTGTGTCTGTCACCGAAAACATGCCGTTGTCGTTGCACCAATGGTGGAGAGCAGCAGTTGAAGTGTGAAAAATGGCCTGGTTGGAAGCATGTTCATGCCGCAGCCTTTCCCACTGAAGTAAAAACGGCACGGATGGGGCCGTTTATGCTGCACGTTTTGTAGAATGTCGTGTGATGTCCCCGTCGATGGATGATAAAGGTAATCAAACCAGGATTATTGCCGTTTATAATGAAGATGAGCAAGGCGGTGAATTCCATGGCCGCTATCTTAAGGAGGGCGTGTCAGTCACCGAAAACATGCCGTAGGCGTTGCACCAATGGTGGAGATCAGTAACTGAAGTGTGAAAAATGGCCCTGGTGGAAGCATGTTCGTGCCGCAGACTTTCCAACTGGAGTAAATACGGCACGGATGAAGCCTTTTATGCCACACGTCTTGTAGAATGTCGTGTGATGTCCCCGTTGATAGATGAAATGGGTAATCAAGCCAGGATTATTGCCGTTTATAATGAAGATCTGCAAGGCGGTGAATTCCATGGCCGCTTTCTTAAGGAGGGTGTGTCTGTCACCGAAAACATGCCGTTGTCGTTGCACCAATGGTGGAGAGCAGCAGTTGAAGTGTGAAAAATGGCCTGGTTGGAAGCATGTTCGTGCCGCAGTCTTTCCCACTGAAGTAAAAACGGCACGGATGGGGTTTTTTATGCTGCACGTCTCTTAGAAGGTCGTGTGATGTCCCCGTCGATGGATGATTAACTTAATCAAACCAGGATTATTACCGTTTATAATGAAGAACTGCAAGGCGGTGAATTCCATGGCCGCTTTCTTAAGGAGGGTGTGTCTGTCACCGAAAACATGCCGTTGTCGTTGCACCAATAGTGGAGAGCAGCAACTGAAGTGTGAAAAATGGCCTGGTTGGAAGCATGTTCGCGCCACAGCTTTTTCCACTGAAGTAAAAACGGCACGGATGCGGCCTTTTATGCTGCACGACTTGTAGAATGTCGTGTGATGTCCCTGTCGATGGATGACATGGGTAATCAAACCATGATTATTGTCGTTTATATTGAAGATCTGAGAGGCGGTGAATTCTATGGCCGCTTTCTTAAGGAGGGTGTCTGTCACCGAAAACATGCCGTTGTCGTTGCACCAATGGTGGAGAGCAGCAACTGAAGTGTGAAAAATGGCCTTGGTGGAAGCATGTTCGTGTCGCAGCCTTTCCCACTGAAGTAAAAACGGCACGGATGTGGTTTTTTATGCTGCACGTCTCTTAGAATGTCGTGTGATGTCCCCGTCGATGGATGATTAACTTAATCAAACCAGGATTATTACCGTTCATAATGAAGAACTGCAAGGCGGTGAATTCCATGGCCGCTTTCTTAAGGAGGGTGTGTCTGTCACCGAAAACATGCCGTTGTCGTTGCACCAATAGTGGAGAGCAGCAACTGAAGTGTGAAAAATGGCCTGGTTGGAAGCATGTTCGCGCCACAGCTTTTTCCACTGAAGTAAAAACGGCACGGATGCGGCCTTTTATGCTGCACGTCTTGTAGAATGTCGTGCGATGTCCCCGTATGTGGATGACATGGGCAATCAAACCAGGATCATTGCCGTTTGTAATGAAGATATGAGAGGCGGTGAATTCCATGGCCGCTTTCTTAAGGAGGGTGTCTGTCACCGAACACATGCCGTTGTCGTTGCACCAATGGTGGAGAGCAGCAACTGAAGTGTGAAAAATGGCCTTGGTGGAAGCATGTTCGTGTCGCAGCCTTTCCCACTGAAGTAAAAACGGCACGGATGGGGTTTTTTATGCTGCACGTCTCTTAGAATGTCGTGTGATGTCCCCGTCGATGGATGATTAACTTAATAAAACCAGGATTATTACCGTTTATAATGAAGAATTGCAAGGCGTTGAATTCCATGGTCGCTTTCTTAAGGAGGGTGTGTCTGTCAGCGAAAACATGCCGTTGTCGTTGCACCAATAGTGGAGAGCAGCAACTGAAGTGTGAAAAATGGCCTGGTTGGAAGCATGTTCGTGCCACAGCTTTTCCCACTGAAGTAAAAACGGCACGGATGCGTCCTTTTATGCTGCACGTCTTGTAGAATGTCGTGTGATGTCCCCGTTGATAGATGAAATGGGTAATCAAGCCAGGATTATTGCCGTTTATAATGAAGATCTGCAAGGCGGTGAATTCCATGGCCGCTTTCTTAAAGAGGGTGTGTCTGTCACCGAAAACATGCCGTTGTCGTTGCACCAATGGTGGAGAGCAGCAGTTGAAGTGTGAAAAATGGCCTGGTTGGAAGCATGTTCGTGCCGCAGTCTTTCCCACTGAAGTAAAAACGGCACGGATGGGGTTTTTTATGCTGCACGTCTCTTAGAAGGTTGTGTGATGTCCCCGTCGATGGATGATTAACTTAATCAAACCAGGATTATTACCGTTTATAATGAAGAACTGCAAGGCGGTGAATTCCATGGCCGCTTTCTTAAGGAGGGTGTGTCTGTCACCGAAAACATGCCGTTGTCGTTGCACCAATAGTGGAGAGCAGCAACTGAAGTGTGAAAAATGGCCTGGTTGGAAGCATGTTCGCGCCACAGCTTTTTCCACTGAAGTAAAAACGGCACGGATGCGGCCTTTTATGCTGCACGACTTGTAGAATGTCGTGTGATGTCCTCGTCTATGGATGACATGGGTAATCAAACCAGGATCATTGCCGTTTGTAATGAAAATCTGAGAGGCGGTGAATTCTATGGCCGCTTCCTTAAGGAGGGTGTCTGTCACCGAAAACATGCCGTTGACGTTGCACCAATGGTGGAGAGCAGCAACTGAAGTGTGAAACATGGCCTTGGTGGAAGCATGTTCGTGCCACAGCTTTTCCCACTGAAGTAAAAACGGCACGGATGCGTCCTTTTATGCTGCACGTCTTGTAGAATGTCGTGTGATGTCCCAGTTGATAGATGAAATGGGTAATCAAGCCAGGATTATTGCCTTTTTAATGAAGATCTGCAAGGCGGTGAATTCCATGGCCGCTTTCTTAAGGAGGGTGTGTCTGTCACAGAAAACATGCCGTTGTCGTTGCACCAGTGGTGGAGAGCAGCAACTGAAGCGTGAAAAATGGCCTGGTTGGAAGAAGGTTCGTGCCGCAGCCTTTCCCACTGAAGTAAAAACGGCACGGATGAGGCCTTTTATTCTGCACGTCTTGTAGAATGTCGTATGATGTCCCCGTCGATGGATGATATGGGTAATCAAACCAGGATTATTGCCGTTTATAATGAAGATCTGCAAGACGATGAATTCCACGGCAGCTTTCTTAAGGAGGGTGTGTCTGTCACCGAAAACATGCCGTTGTCGTTGCACCAATGGTGGAGAGCAGCAACTGAAGTGTGAAAAATGGCCTGGTTGGAAGCATGTTCGTGCCGCAGTCTTTCCACTGAAGTAAAAACGGCACGGATGGGGTTTTTTATGCTGCACGTCTCTGTAGAATGTCGTGTGATGTCCCCGTCGATGGATGATGAACTTAATCAAACCAGGATTATTACCGTTTATAATGAAGAACTGCAGAGGCGGTGAATTCCATGGCCGCTTTCTTAAGGAGGGTGTGCTGTCACCGAAAACATGCCGTTGTCGTTGCACCAATGGTGGAGAGCAGCAACTGAAGTGTGAAAAATTGCCTTGGTGGAAGCATGTTCGTGTCGCAGCCTTTCCCACTGAAGTAAAAACGGCACGGATGGGGCCTTTTATGCTGCACGTTTTGTAGAATGTCCAGTGATGTCCCCGTCGATGGATGATATGGGTAACCAAACCAGGATCATTGCCGTTTGTAATGAAGATCTGAGAGGCGGTGAATTCCATGGCCACTTTCTTAACGAGGGTGTGTCTGTCACCGATAACATGTCGTTTCGTGGCACCAATGGTGGAGAGCAGCACTGAAGTATGAAAAATGGCCTGGTTGGAAGCATGTTTGTGGCGCAGCCTTTCCCACTGAAGTAAAAACGGCACGGATGGGGCCTTTTATGCTGCACGTCTTGTAGAATGTCGTGTGATGTCCCTGTCGATGGATGACATGGGTAATCAAACCATGATTATTGTCGTTTATAATGAAGATCTGCAAGGCGGTGAATTCCATAGCCGCTTTCTTAAGGAGGGTGTGTCTGTCACCGAAAACATGTCGTTGTCGTTGCACCAATGATGGAGAGCAGCAGCTGAAGTGTGAAAAATGGCCTGGTTGGAAGCATGTTCGTGCCGCAGCCTTTCCCACTGAAGGAAAAACGGCACGGATGCGGCCTTTTATGCTGCACGTCTTGTAGAATGTCGTGCGATGTCCCCGTATATGGATGACATGGGCAATCAAACCAGGATCATTGCCGTTTGTAATGAAGATCTGAGAGGCGGTGAATTCCATGGCCGCTTTCTTAAGGAGGGTGTGTCTGTCACCGAAAACATGCCGTTGTCATTGCACCAGTGGTAGAGAGCAGCAACTGAAGCGTGAAAAATGGCCTGGTTGGAATCATGCTCGCGCCGCATCCTTTCCCACTGAAGTAAAAACGGCACGGATGGGGTTTTTTATGCTGCACGTCTTGTAGAATGTCGTGTGATGTCCCCGTCGATGGATGATAAAGGTAATCAAACCAGCATTATTGCCGTTTATAATGAAGATCTGCAAGGCGATGAATTCCATGGCTGCTTTCTTAAGGATGCTGTGTCTGTCACCGAAAACATGCCGTTGTCGTTGCACCAGTGGTGGAGAGCAGCAACTGCAGTGTTAGAAATGGCCTGGTTGGAAGCATGTTCGTGCCGCACCCTTTCCCACTGAAGTAAAAGCGGCACGGATGGGCACTTTTACGCTGCACGTCTTCTAGAATGTCGTCTGAGCTCCCCGTAGATGGATGATGTGGGTAATCAGACCAGGATTATTGCCGTTTATAATGAAGATCGGCAAGGCGGTGAATTCAATGGCCGCTTTCTTAAGGAGGGTGTGTCTGTCACCGAAAACATGCCATTGTCGTTGCACCAATGGTGGAGAGCAGCAACTGAAGTGTGAAAAAAGGCCTGGTTGGAAGCATGTTCGTGGCGCAGCCTTTCCCACTGAAGTAAAAACGGCACGGATAGGGCCTTTTATGCTGCTCGTCTTGTAGAATGTCGTGCAATGTCCCCGTATATGGATGACATGCGCAATCAAACCAGGATCATTGCCGTTTGTACTGAAGATATGAGAGGCGGTGAATTCCATGGCCACTTTCTTAAGGAGGGTGTCTGTCACCGAAAACATGCCGTTGTCGTTGCACCAATGGTGGAGAGCAGCAACTGAAGTGTGAAAAATGGCCTTGGTGGAAGCATGTTCGTGCCGCAGCCTTTCCCACTGTAGTAGTAAAAACGGCACGGATGGGGCCTTTTATGCTGCACGTCTTGTAGAATGTCGTGTGATGTCCCCGTCGATGGATGATATGAGTAAACAAACCAGGATTATTGCCGTTTGTAATGAAGATCTGAGAGGCGGTGAATTCCATGGCCGCTTTCTTAAGGAGGGTGTGTCTGTCACCGATGACATGCCGTTGTCGTTGCAACAATGGTGGAGAGCAGCAACTGAAGTATGAATAATGGCCTGGTTGGAATCATGTTCGCGCCGCAGCCTTTCCCACTGAAGTATAAACGGCACGGATGGGGCCTTTTATGCTGCACGTCTTGTAGAATGTCGTGTGATGTCCCTATCGATGGATGACATGGGTAATCAAACCATGATTATTGTCGTTTATAATGAAGATCTGCAAGGCGGTGAATTCCATGGACGCTTTCTTAAGGAGGGTGTGTCTGTCACCGAAAACATGCCGTTGTCGTTGCACCAATGGTGGAGAGCAGCAGCTGAAGTGTGAAAAATGGCCTGGTTGGAAGCATGTTCGTGCCGCAGCCTTTCCCACTGAGGTAAAAACGGCACGGATGAGGCCTTTTATGCTGCACGTCTTGTAGAATGTCGTGTGATGTCCCCGTCGATGGATGATAAAGGTAATCAAAACAGGATTATTGCCGTTTATAATGAAGATCAGCAAGGCGGTGAATTCCATGGCAGCTTTCTTAAGGAGGGCTTGTCAGTCACCGAAAACATGCCGTAGTCGTTGCACCAATGGTGGAGATCAGCAACTGAAGTGTGAAAAATGGCCCTGGTGGAAGCATGTTCGTGCCGCAGACTTTCCAACTGAAGTAAAAACGGCACGGATGAAGAATTTTATGCCGCACGTCTTGTAGAATGTCGTGTGATGTCCTCGTCTATGGATGACATGGGTAATCAAACCAGGATCATTGCCGTTTGTAATGAAGATCTGAGAGGCGGTGAATTCTATGGCCGCTTTCTTAAGGAGGGTGTCTGTCACCGAAAACATGCCGTTGTCGTTGCACCAATGGTGGAGAGCAGCAACTGAAGTGTGAATAATGGCCTTGGTGGAAGCATGTTCGTGCCACAGCTTTTCCCACTGAAGTAAAAACGGCACGGATGCGTCCTTTTATGCTGCACGTCTTGTAGAA
Source organism: Amblyomma americanum (assembly GCA_030143305.2). Lineage (NCBI taxonomy): Eukaryota > Metazoa > Arthropoda > Arachnida > Ixodida > Ixodidae > Amblyomma > Amblyomma americanum. The sequence continues at coordinate 8,900 of JARKHS020011183.1, read as the reverse complement.
TGTCGTGTGATGTCCCCGTTGAAATGATGAAATGGGTAATCAAGCCAGGATTATTGCCGTTTATAATGAAGATCTGCAAGGCGGTGAATTCCATGGCCGCTTTCTTAAGGAGGGTGTGTCTGCCACATAAAACATGCCGTTGTCGTTGCACCAGTGGTGGAGAGCAGCAACTGAAGCGTGAAAAATGGCCTGGTTGGAAGAAGGTTCGTGCCGCAGCCTTTCCCACTGAAGTAAAAACGGCACGGATGAGGCCTTTTATTCGGCACGTCTTGTAGAATGTCGTATGATGTCCCCGTCGATGGATGATATGGGTAATCAAACCAGGATTATTGCCGTTTATAATGAAGATCTGCAAGACGATGAATTCCACGGCAGCTTTCTTAAGGAGGGTGTGTCTGTCACCGAAAACATGCCGTTGTCGTTGCACCAATGGTGGAGAGCAGCAACTGAAGTGTGAAAAATGGCCTGGTTGGAAGCATGTTCGTGCCGCAGTCTTTCCCACTGAAGTAAAAACGGCCCGGATGGGGTTTTTTATGCTGCACGTCTCTTAGAATGTCGTGTGATGTCCCCGTCGATGGATGATTAACTTAATCAAACCAGGATTATTACCGTTTATAATGAAGAACTGCAAGGCGGTGAATTCCATGCCGCTTTCTTAAGGAGGGTGTGTCTGTCACCGAAAACATGCCGTTGTCGTTGCACCAATAGTGGAGAGCAGCAACTGAAGTGTGAAAAATGGCCTGGTTGGAAGCATGTTCGCGCCACAGCTTTTTCCACTGAAGTAAAAACGGCACGGATGCGGCCTTTTATGCTGCACGTCGTGCAGAATGTCGTGCGATGTCCCCGTATGTGGATGACATGGGCAATCAAACCAGGATCATTGCCGTTTGTAATGAAGATATGAGAGGCAGTGAATTCCATGGCCGCTTTCTTAAGGAGGGTGTCTGTCACCGAAAACATGCCGTTGTCGTTGCACCAATGGTGGAGAGCAGCAACTGAAATGTGAAAAATGGCCTTGGTGGAAGCATGTTCGTGTCGCAGCCTTTCCCACTGAAGTAAAAACGGCACGGATGGGGCCTTTTATGCTGCACGACTTGTAGAATGTCGTGTGATGTCCCTGCCGATGGATGACATGGGTGATCAAACCATGATTATTGTCGTTTATAATGAAGATCTGCAAGGCGGTGATTTCCATGGCCGCTTTCTTAAGGAGGGTGTGTCTGTCACCGAAAACATGCCGTTGTCGTTGCACCAATGCTGGAGAGCAGCAGTTGAAGTGTGAAAAATGGCCTGGTTGGAAGCATGTTCGTGCCGCAGCCTTTCCCACTGAAGTAAAAACGGCACGGATGGGGCCTTTTTTGCTGCACGTTTTGTAGAATGTCGTGTGATGTCCCCGTCGATGGATGATAAAGGTAATCAAACCAGGATTATTGCCGTTTATAATGAAGATGAGCAAGGCGGTGAATTCCATGGCCGCTTTCTTAAGGAGGGCGTGTCAGTCACCGAAAACATGCCGTTGTCGTTGCACCAGTGGTGGAGATCAGCTACTGAAGTGTGAAAAATGGCCCTGGTGGAAGCATGTTCGTGCCGCAGACTTTCCAACTGGAGTAAAAACGGCACGGATGAAGCCTTTTATGCCGCACGTCTTGTAGAATGTCGTGTGATGTCCTCGTCTATGGATGACATGGGTAATCAAACCAGGATCATCGCCGTTTGAAATGAAGGTATGAGAGGCGGTGAATTCTATGGCCGCTTTCTTAAGGAGGGTGTCTGTCACCGGAAACATGCCGTTGTCGTTGCACCAATGGTGGAGAGCAGCAACTGAAGTGTGAAACATGGCCTTGGTGGAAGCATGTTCGTGCCGCAGCCTTTCCCACTGAGAGTAAAAACGGCACGGATGGGGCCTTTTATGCTGCACGTCTTGTAGAATGTCGTGTGATGTCCCCGTCGATGGATGAAATGAGTAATCAAACCAGGATTATTGCCGTTTGTAATGAAGATCTGCAGAGGCGGTGAATTCCATGGCCGCTTTCTTAAGGAGGGTGTGTCTGTCACCGAAGACATGCCGTTGTCGTTGCAACAATGGTGGAGAGCAGCAACTGAAGTGTGAAAAATGGCCTGGTTGGAAGCATGTTCGCGCCGCAGCCTTTCCCACTGAAGTATAAACGGCACGGATGGGGCCTTTTATGCTGCACGTCTTGTAGAATGTCGTGTGATGTCCCCGTCGATGGATGACATGGGTAATCAAACCAGGATTATTGCCGTTTATAATGAAGATCTGCAAGGCGGTGAATTCCATGGACGCTTTCTTAAGGAGGGTGTGTCTGTCACCGAAAACATGCCGTTGTCGTTGCACCAATGGTGGAGAGCAGCAGTTGAAGTGTGAAAAATGGCCTGGTTGGAAGCATGTTCGTGCCGCAGCCTTTCCCACTGAAGTAAAAACGGCACGGATGGGGCCTTTTTATGCTGCACGTTTTGTAGAATGTCGTGTGATGTCCCCGTCGATGGATGATAAAGGTAATCAAACCAGGATTATTGCCGTTTATAATGAAGATGAGCAAGGCGGTGAATTCCATGGCCGCTTTCTTAAGGAGGGCGTGTCAGTCACCGAAAACATGCCGTTGTCGTTGCACCAGTGGTGGAGATCAGCTACTGAAGTGTGAAAAATGGCCCTGGTGGAAGCATGTTCGTGCCGCAGACTTTCCAACTGGAGTAAAAACGGCACGGATGAAGCCTTTTATGCCGCACGTCTTGTAGAATGTCGTGTGATGTCCCTCGTCTATGGATGACATGGGTAATCAAACCAGGATCATTGCCGTTTGATAATGAAGATCTGAGAGGCGGTGAATTCTATGGCCGCTTTCTTAAGGAGGGTGTCTGTCACCGGAAACATGCCGTTGTCGTTGCACCAATGGTGGAGAGCAGCAACTGAAGTGTGAAACATGGCCTTGGTGGAAGCATGTTCGTGCCACAGCTTTTCCCACTGAAGTAAAAACGGCACGGATGCGTCGTTTTATGCTGCACGTCTTGTAGAATGTCGTGTGATGTCCCCGTTGATAGATGAAATGGGTAATCAAGCCAGGATTATTGCCGTTTATAATGAAGATCTGCAAGGCGGTGAATTCCATGGCCGCTTTCTTAAGGAGGGTGTGTCTGTCACCGAAAACATGCCGTTGTCGTTGCACCAGTGGTGGAGAGCAGCAACTGAAGCGTGAAAAATGGCCTGGTTGGAAGCAGGTTCGTGCCGCAGCCTTTCCCACTGAAGTAAAAACGGCACGGATGAGGCCTTTTATGCTGCACGTCTTGTAGAATGTCGTGTGATGTCCCCGTCGATGGATGATAAGGGTAATCAAACCAGGATTATTGCCGTTTATAATGAAGATCTGCAAGGCGGTGACTTCCACGGCCGCTTTCTTAAGGAGGGTGTGTCTGTCACCGAAAACATGCCGTTGTCGTTGCACCAATGGTGGAGAGCAGCAACTGAAGTGTGAAAAATGGCCTGGTTGGAAGCATGTTCGTGCCGCAGTCTTTCCCACTGAAGTAAAAACGGCACGGATGGGGTTTTTTATGCTGCACGTCTCTTAGAATGTCGTGTGATGTCCCCTGTCGATGGATGATTAACTTAATCAAACCAGGATTATTACCGTTTATAATGAAGAACTGCAAGGCGGTGAATTCCATGGCCGCTTTCTTAAGGAGGGTGTGTCTGTCACCGAAAACATGCCGTTGTCGTTGCACCAATAGTGGAGAGCAGCAACTGAAGTGTGAAAAATGGCCTGGTTGGAAGCATGTTCGTGCCACAGCTTTTCCCACTGAAGTAAAAACGGCACGGATGCGTCCTTTTATGCTGCACGTCTTGTAGAATGTCGTGTGATGTCCCCGTCGATGGATGATATGGGTAACCAAACCAGGATTATTGCCGTTTGTAATGAAGATCTGAGAGGCGGTGAATTCCATGGCCGCTTTCTTAAGGAGGGTGTGTCTGTCACCGAAGACATGCCGTTGTCGTTGCACCAATGGTGGAGAGCAGCAACTGAAGTGTGAAAAATGGCCTGGTTGGAAGCATGTTCGTGCCGCAGCCTTTCCCACTGAAGTAAAAACGGCACGGATGGGGCCTTTTATGCTGCACGTCTTGTAGAATGTCGTGTGATGTCCCTGTCGATGGATGACATGGGTAATCAAACCATGATTATTGTCGTTTATAATGAAGATCTGCAAGGCGGTGAATTCCATGGCCGCTTTCTTAAGGAGGGTGTGTCTGTCACCGAAAACATGCCGTTGTCGTTGCACCAATGGTGGAGAGCAGCAGTTGAAGTGTGAAAAATGGCCTGGTTGGAAGCATGTTCGTGCCGCAGCCTTTCCCACTGAAGTAAAAACGGCACGGATGGGGCCTTTTATGCTGCACGTTTTGTAGAATGTCGTGTGATGTCCCCGTCGATGGATGATAAAGGTAATCAAACCAGGATTATTGCCGTTTATAATGAAGATGAGCAAGGCGGTGAATTCCATGGCCGCTTTCTTAAGGAGGGCGTGTCAGTCACCGAAAACATGCCGTAGTCGTTGCACCAATGGTGGAGATCAGCTAACTGAAGTGTGAAAAATGGCCCTGGTGGAAGCATGTTCGTGCCGCAGACTTTCCAACTGGAGTAAAAACGGCACGGATGAAGCCTTTTATGCCGCACGTCTTGTAGAATGTCGTGTGATGTCCTCGTCTATGGATGACATGGGTAATCAAACCAGGATCATTGCCGTTTGTAATGAAGATCTGAGAGGCGGTGAATTCTATGGCCGCTTTCTTAAGGAGGGTGTCTGTCACCGAAAACATGCCGTTGTCGTTGCACCAATGGTGGAGAGCAGCAACTGAAGTGTGAAACATGGCCTTGGTGGAAGCATGTTCGTGCCACAGCTTTTCCCACTGAAGTAAAAACGGCACGGATGCGTCCTTTTATGCTGCACGTCTTGTAGAATGTCGTGTGATGTCCCCGTTGATAGATGAAATGGGTAATCAAGCCAGGATTATTGCCGTTTGTAATGAAGATCTGCAAGGCGGTGAATTCCATGGCCGCTTTCTTAAGGAGGGTGTGTCTGTCACAGAAAACATGCCGTTGTCGTTGCACCAGTGGTGGAGAGCAGCAACTGAAGCGTGAAAAATGGCCTGGTTGGAAGAAGGTTCGTGCCGCAGCCTTTCCCACTGAAGTAAAAACGGCACGGATGAGGCCTTTTATTCTGCACGTCTTGTAGAATGTCGTATGATGTCCCCGTCGATGGATGATATGGGTAATCAAACCAGGATTATTGCCGTTTATAATGAAGATCTGCAAGACGATGAATTCCACGGCCGCTTTCTTAAGGAGGGTGTGTCTGTCACCGACAACATGCCGTTGTCGTTGCATCAATGGTGGAGAGCAGCAACTGAAGTGTGAAAAATGGCCTGGTTGGAAGCATGTTCGTGCCGCAGTCTTTCCCACTGAAGTAAAAACGGCACGGATGGGGTTTTTTATGCTGCACGTCTCTTAGAATGTCGTGTGATGTCCCCGTCGATGGATGATTAACTTAATCAAACCAGGATTATTACCGTTTATAATGAAGAACTGCAAGGCGGTGAATTCCATGGCCGCTTTCTTAAGGAGGGTGTGTCTGTCACCGAAAACATGCCGTTGTCGTTGCACCAATAGTGGAGAGCAGCAACTGAAGTGTGAAAAATGGCCTGGTTGGAAGCATGTTCGTGCCACAGCTTTTCCCACCGAAGTAAAAACGGCACGGATGCGTCCTTTTATGCTGCACGTCTTGTAGAATGTCGTGTGATGTCCCTGTCGATGGATGACATGGGTAATCAAACCATGATTATTGTCGTTTATAATGAAGATCTGCAAGGCGGTGAATTCCATGGCCGCTTTCTTAAGGAGGGTGTCTGTCACCGGAAACATGCCGTTGTCGTTGCACCAATGGTGGAGAGCAGCAACTGAAGTGTGAAACATGGCCTTGGTGGAAGCATGTTCGTGCCACAGCTTTTCCCACTGAAGTAAAAACGGCACGGATGCGTCGTTTTATGCTGCACGTCTTGTAGAATGTCGTGTGATGTCCCCGTTGATAGATGAAATGGGTAATCAAGCCAGGATTATTGCCGTTTATAATGAAGATCTGCAAGGCGGTGAATTCCATGGCCGCTTTCTTAAGGAGGGTGTGTCTGTCACCGAAAACATGTCGTTGTCGTTGCACCAATGGTGGAGAGCAGCAGTTGAAGTGTGAAAAATGGCCTGGTTGGAAGCATGTTCGTGCCGCAGTCTTTCCCACTGAAGTAAAAACGGCACGGATGGGGTTTTTTATGCTGCACGTCTCTTAGAATGTCGTGTGATGTCCCCGTCGATGGATGATTAACTTAATCAAACCAGGATTATTACCGTTTATAATGAAGAACTGCAAGGCGGTGAATTCCATGGCCGCTTTCTTAAGGAGGGTGTGTCTGTCACCGAAAACATGCCGTTGTCGTTGCACCAATAGTGGAGAGCAGCAACTGAAGTGTGAAAAGTGGCCTGGTTGGAAGCATGTTCGCGCCACAGCTTTTTCCACTGAAGTAAAAACGGCACGGATGCGGCCTTTTATGCTGCACGACTTGTAGAATGTCGTGTGATGTCCCTGTCGATGGATGACATGGGTAATCAAACCATGATTATTGTCGTTTATAATGAAGATCTGCAAGGCGGTGAATTCCATGGCCGCTTTCTTAAGGAGGGTGTGTCTGTCACCGAAAACATGCCGTTGTCGTTGCACCAATGGTGGAGAGCAGCAGTTGAAGTGTGAAAAATGGCCTGGTTGGAAGCATGTTCGTGCCGCAGCCTTTCCCACTGAAGTAAAAACGGCACGGATGGGGCGTTTTATGCTGCACGTCTTGTAGAATGTCGTGTGATGTCCCCGTCGATGGATGATAATGGGTAATCAAACCAGGATTATTGCCGTTTATAATGAAGATCTGCAAGGCGGTGAATTCCATGGCCGCTTTCTTAAGGAGGGTGTGTCTGTCACCGAAAACATGCCGTTGTCGTTGCACCAATGGTGGAGAGCAGCAACTGAAGTGTGAAAAATGGCCTGGTTGGAAGCATGTTCGTGCCGCAGACTTTCCCACTGAAGTAAAAACGGCACGGATGGGGCCTTTTATGCTGCACGTCTTGTAGAATGTCGTGTGATGTCCTCGTCGATGGATGACATGGGTAATCAAACCAGGATCATTGACCGTTTATAATGAAGATCTGCAAGGCGGTGAATTCCATGGCCGCTTTCTTAAGGAGGGGTGTCTGTCACCGAAAACATGCCGTTGTCGTTGCACCAATAGGTGGAGAGCAGCAACTGAAGTGTGAAAAGTGGCCTTGGTGGAAGCATGTTCGTGCCACAGCTTTTCCCACTGAAGTAAAAACGGCACGGATGCGGCCTTTTATGCTGCACGTCTTGTAGAATGTCGTGTGATGTCCCCGTCGATGGATGACATGGGTAATCAAACCAGGATTATTGCCGTTTATAATGAAGATCTGCAAGGCGGTGAATTCCATGGCCGCTTTCTTAAGGAGGGTGTGTCTGTCACAGAAAACATGCCGTTGTCGTTGCACCAGTGGTGGAGAGCAGCAGCTGAAGCGTGAAAAATGGCCTGGTTGGAAGCAGGTTCGTGCCGCAGCCTTTCCCACTGAAGTAAAAACGGCACGGATGGGGCCTTTTATGCTGCACGTCTTGTAGAATGTCGTGTGATGTCCCCGTCGATGGATGATAAGGGTAATCAAACCAGGATTATTGCCGTTTATAATGAAGATGAGCAAGGCGGTGAATTCCATGGCCGCTTTCTTAAGGAGGGCGTGTCAGTCACCGAAAACATGCCGTAGACGTTGCACGAATGGTGGAGATCAGCAACTGAAGTGTGAAAAATGGCCCTGGTGGAAGCATGTTCGTGCCGCAGACTTTCCAACTGGAGTAAATACGGCACGGATGAAGCCTTTTATGCCACACGTCTTGTAGAATGTCGTGTGATGTCCTCGTCTATGGATGACATGGGTAATCAAACCAGGATCATTGCCGTTTGTAATGAAGATCTGAGAGGCGGTGAATTCTATGGCCGCTTTCTTAAGGAGGGTGTCTGTCACCGAAAACATGCCGTTGTCGTTGCACCAATGGTGGAGAGCAGCAACTGAAGTGTGAAACATGGCCTTGGTGGAAGCATGTTCGTGCCACAGCTTTTCCCACTGAAGTAAAAACGGCACGGATGCGTGCCTTTTATGCTGCACGTCTTGTAGAATGTCGTGTGATGTCCCCGTCGATGGATGAAATGGGTAATCAAGCCAGGATTATTGCCGTTTATAATGAGGATCTGCAAGGCGGTGAATTCCATGGCCGCTTTCTTAAGGAGGGTGTGTCTGTCACCGAAAACATGCCGTTGTGGTTGCACCAGTGGTGGAGAGCAGCAACTGAAGCGTGAAAAATGGCCTGGTTGGAAGCAAGTTCGTGCCGCAGCTTTCCCACGAAGTAAAACGGCACGGATGGGGCTTTTATGCTGCACGTTTAGAATGTCGTGTGATGTCCCCGTCGATGGATGATATGGGTAATCAAACCAGGATTATTGCCGTTTATAATGAAGATCTGCAAGGCGGTGAATTCCACGGCCGCTTTCTTAAGGAGGGTGTGTCTGTCACCGAAAACATGCCGTTGTCGTTGCACCAATGGTGGAGAGCAGCAACTGAAGTGTGAAAAATGGCCTGGTTGGAAGCATGTTCGTGCCGCAGTCTTTCCCACTGAAGTAAAAAGGGCACGGATGGGGCTTTTTATGCTGCACGTCTCTTAGAATGTCGTGTGATGTCCCCGTCGATGGATGATTAACTGGGTAATCAAACCAGGATTATTGCCGTTCATAATGAAGAACT